>PVLD010003626.1:0-139200 GCA_004027595.1 Dinomys branickii
ATCATTGTTTTCAGCTCGTTTTTTATCTGAGAAATCATTGTGGGTATGTGGCTTATTTCTGCTTTAAGCTCTTTTATGGCCTGTTGGAGTTGTTTCATTTCGGATGCAATCGTTTCATAACTTGCAGGTATGTGATTTCCTGGTTCCCCTGTATCCTCACATTCAAAACTTGTTCTGGGTGGGGTTGAGTTTTGAGACTCCGTTTTGTTCCTCTGTTTTCCCATTTTTGGGTATCAGATTCAAAATGTGGAGCTATAAATTCCACAGACAGTTCAGCAGGCAAAGGTCTGCTGCAGAGGCTGCTCCAATGGTTACTTCTCTTTGGGAGAATGTCCCTTAAGCTGTCTGCTGAGATTTCCGCTTCTACTCCCTACCCCAAGACCTGGCCGGGGCGAATTAACAGCTCGCCACCCCAGGATTCTTGCAGATAGGCCACTCAGGTGTTCCTCCCTGGGTGGAGCTCCTTCCCCCCTCACAAAACCCGTTGGGGTGCCTAAGTAGGTCTTCCCACCCGGGAGATCCCACAGTCCTTAAAGCTGCTTTGATTTCTCTCGCTGGGCTGAGCTTCTTCCCGATTCAGGAAAAACCGGTTAGAGCGCGCACTTAACTCACCCTGTGATCGTGCAGACAGGAGTGCCGTTCAGATGTTTTACCCTGGATGGAGATTTTCCCCGACTCAGAAATCCCGCCGGCCGGTCACTGTTGCTCTAGTTCGCTCAGCGCTGGCTGTGGGGGTGGGGTTCTGAGCAGGATCCCGGAGCGCTGCCCGGTTTGGCGCAGTTTGTCCCAGTAGCGCGTTCTCTGTCGGGTTCAGGAGCTGAAGCCGTTCTTCCCTCCGCACTCGCTCTCTCAGCTGGTTGTCTTCTTCCTGGAAGTCCTTATTTCTGTCTTCATATTGCTATATTTGATTGTTTGGGTGGTAATCCTCTGGGAGGTTCTCTCTCTGCTGCCTACCCGGTCGCCATCTTCCCGGAAGTCTGTGCTGTCTCCTTTATAAAAGAGAGGATACAACTGCTTTATTAGCTGATTACTGAGTTTTAAAATGAGATGATGACTCAAGCTCTTTGGGTCAGGCACTGAGAGAACACTCTGGATACATTCTTGTTTCTCTTACTATAAAATTTTGAGGCTAATTATCTTATCACTTTGTTGCAGAGAAGGAAACTGAGGCTCAAGTAAATGGACTGTCAAGTTTTATCCTATGTGCGTGGCCTTTGATAATCCAGCGTCGGGTTTTTAACTAATGAAAGTTTCTTATATCAGTTGCCCCTGCCTCCTTCACTTCTTCCCTCCTTCCTTCCCTACCCAGTGCTTTGGAGTGCCATCTGTATGGCAGTCCTTTATTCTTTGTGGGTAAATTCAAATCCAGAAACTCCTATGACTTGCCCGCCTTCTCATTTTTAGACTGAGAATGAGTGAGGTAGTGGCGAGACATTTAATCCAGGATGTGTGAAATTAAAAGTCCATTGACTCCAACCCTAAGAATAATTTGAGGCAGGTTTGGTGATTCATTTAGTAGAGAGGGTTATGGAGCTGTGTATCAGTATTCCTGGAGATATGTAGAATGAACCGTGACACTTACCTCTCTAAAATTTGTTCCTATCTGGACACAGGTGAGAAAAGCTAAGAAGCCATTCAGATTGACCATGTAGCCTTTCCTGGAGACCTTACCAATTTCTAAATTATCGCAAACCAAGAAGGAAGGAAAGTTTAATGACTTTCCATATGCCATAAATTATATGAAAGCACAATATGGGATAGATCTTAAAGGGAAAGAAATGGGTTTTATTATCCTCAGTGAACTGATTCTTTAGCAGGTCTTCTACCTACCTACCTACCTACCTACCTACCTATGTGTCTATCTATGTCTATCCTCTGCCTGAAATTTTACCTATTTGAAAATATTTTGTGCTTTTGACTTAATAATAGAAATAATAGCTAACATTTTCTGAACATTCCTTAGTGACAGACATTTGTGGCCATAACGACCTTGCACGTACTTGTTTACTTAATCTTCACAACATTCCTGTAAAGTAGGGGTTGTTATTTATTTTCCCAGACTAAGTTTGGTGCTGATTGGTTCTCTCAGCTGAGGCATGTGCTTGGTAGTCATGAAACAGCTGAAGTCTTGTTACTTAGTGTCTGGGAACCTTGGATATTCTATGTCCTGTAATACATGGCACAGTTTCCTAAAAGCTGAGGTTAGCCAGCTGAAAATGCCGGTAGAATCCCTAGTAAGAAACATTTTAGCTATAATAAACCACTGAGTGGAAGGGGACTGTTGAAGTGACCTGGGTTTTCTTTAGAGTCCAGTGGTTCTCAGACCTGACATTTGAAGAACTTTTTGAATACTTGAAAAACATAAATTTTTGGGTACCATCCCTGGAAATTCTGACCCACTGGGTGTGAGATATATAGATGTTGTTATTCCATTCTGATAACTAACCAGGTTTGGGAACCACACTAATCCAGTCCTGTCTATTTACAAATGAGAAATGCAGGGCTCAGGGTTGCAGAGGAAGGCTTAGAACTCAGATTTCTTGTTCTTTTTTTTTCTGGCCCAGTGCTTTGCTCACTGTTCACTGACTCTTGGTGTGGGGTTATCATAAGGAAAAGAAATGGGGAGGAGCAGGTGGGAGAGGGAGAGTGAGGGAGGAAAGGAGAGAGAGGGAGAGAGAGACAGAGAGACAGAGGTGGGGAGACGATAAAAAACATCCTGAATTTCTAAGGTAAGTTAATGACTATATACCATGCCCCCTTCACTGGGATTTGCTGTATATCTTGAACACAGCCATTAGGTTTTATGGTCAGAATGTGGCCCACAATTGATCAAGGATGCAGGTGGAGTTTGCAACCACCTAGATAATGAGGAAAGCTCACTAAATAAAAGCTACAGCTTTAGTACTTCATTAAGAGGTGGGCTTAGGATTGTTAGTGAGTAAAGCAGTTTATTTTTTCTTTCAGAGATTGAGATAACGCTGAGAAGGAAGGAAAAAGCGAAAGAAGTCACTTTGGTTAAACATCCAACCCGGCATTTTGATGAGACAGAGACCCAAAGGAAGTTGTTCTTTAAAACCCTGAAAGTGGAGATGGAGTTTACCACATTTTAGAAATAAAGAAACGGATGCACAACAAGAAGTTAAGTAGCTTGCTTAGGTCAAGGGAAGACCTGGCACTTCACCTATAGTTGTCTGCCTTCCAAGCCGGAGCTCAGAACTACAACTGTTTTCTGTCAACTCAAGGCAGGTTGCGTGACTCTAGGGTCAGACAAAGATTGCATTCAGAAGTCCACAGCCATATGTGACTCCAGAAGTCTTTTCCAGCCTCAACTCAGAGCTCCCTATCCTGTGCCCATTCTAGTAGCTGAGACTGGACTAAATCTCTGTGCATTTGGAGGCTGCCTGCATCTGGCCACCTTTTACCTGCCACGCTAGTTTATCTTGGGGTCTGGAAACTGTCCCCAGTTTACACTGTGAATCTTGGAGCCTGATCTACAGCTTCCAGTTAGGCCTCTTCTCCAGGTCAGCACTCCTGAGTGGTTCCTCCTTGTCCGCGTTCTTTGTTAAGCTCCTATTTATATGCTCTTCTGTAGCCAGACCTTTCTGGAATGCCTTCTTACATGGGTCCGAGAAAATAATGCTTGGGTCAGGAAGAGACTCAGCTGGGAGGTTGCTGGGCATAGCTACATATCCTGGCCAGGTTAGTCAGAGCAACAGGGGAGTTTCAAAGCGATGTTGCAGTGCGGACTTTCCCTGAATTTTCTTTTACTGGAATGACACAGTAGAAGCTGTAATAAAGAATTTCAAACTCTCCAGACTTGAGCAAACTCCACAGCAAAAGAAAAACTGCCATATCCTTAGTGCAGAACTAGGCTGAGGGGGAAGTAGAAGGACGAGAAGACTTATTGTGGGGACAGGTACATGTCTTGATGACAGAGGGGTGAGTAAGGAAGGAACTTTCTCTGCTTCTAACACCAGTGTTACCTTTCAGAAGCCGCCTAGAACTGAGACAGCTCTGTGGGGCAAAGGGGAAATGCAGCAGGGCCATTAGCTAAATGAGATTACTCATCAAACAAATTAAGATGACTTGGTGTTACCTTATTTTGTTTATCTGCAAACCCAAGATTCTGAGTAGAGAAACCTCATCTTGTCTTAACTTAGCCCCTCTCTGACTTTAGGCCGGGCAGAGAGAAACAAGTTCTTCTGTTTCCTGTGTCCATACCCAGCATGTTCTTATTCCCGCTGCTTCTCCTCTGAGGGTGTCCATGTGGATCTTTGTCTCTGACATTCTGATGTCCTCCCTTTGGACACTGCTGTGGTTTAATCTTTGTAAGATTAGCCTTGTTATTATCACTCTGGTTTATCTGTGCTGATCCCAGCGTGCAGCAGTTTGCTGAACAGTACGGTCCATTAGGAGATGCTAGTTATACCAGTAGGAGGAGAGAGTAATAACCTTACCGCCAAGAAGCTTAGCATTTGACTGATAGGTGTGCAAACAAGAAAACACTGTGGTTGGGTTCACATGCTCCTGAGAAGACCAAGACTGTGGGAAAATACTGTGGTGTTACTGTTACTAACTCAGTGAAATTAATTGATATAACTATAGTCAATTAATTAATGAATTGCTCAATCCTTAGGAAGAACTTGGTGTGGGCCAGATTCTGCATCACATACCAGGGATAGATGAGCTATGCCATCTGTACAATCTGGGTGCTTTTATTCTGACAGGAATACAGGCCTATAGAAATAGGAGAGTCTATGTAAACATTTATTTAAAAAGTGCCCAGTAGCCATTTGTGCCAGGCTTTGTGATAGACATTCAAGAAGAAAGCAGATTTTTTTCTGGCTTTAAGGGTCCCTCGCTGTTTCTTATAGCAAGTGAGGTTTTCTGATAGAGATTTGTAAATTTCATTCAGTTCAGTTCAACAAACATTCTAGAGCATTTTGTCCAACATATAAATAAGGCTATCTATGAAGAAGAATCCATCAGAGGTAATTTCCTGAATGAACTCTTCAAATTATCTCTATTTTTAGATTGAGTTGTGTCTACTTTGTCCCAATTTAATCATATTAGCCTATAACACAGAAATCTATTAATTTCTTCCCTGGGTAGCTTTTAACTTCTTTTTAAAATGCATGAGATGTGCCAGACTCCAAATGTGACTCTTTTCCCATATTATTTCTTATAGATTTCACCAAAAACCGGGAAGGGAGGAATTAGTAATTTAAGTGAACCTATCACGAAAATGATGCCTAGAGAGGTTAATTGGCTGGAGGTAGCTAAAGTCAGGAAGTGACAGGGTACAAAACTCAATCTGCTTCATTCTATGTACTTAGCACACTGAAGTTTATTCCTTTTTCACCATTCTGAGAGATTCCTAGACCTGTGACTATAACACCTCACCGCAGCCCTTGGAAGTGGGTGCTCTCTCAGAGATGGAAATGTGGTTCAGAAAGGGCAGATACCTTTATCCAAGGTTATAAAACAAGCATCAGAATTTGAATTGTCATCTTTTGGATTTCTGGCACCCTGGACCATATCTTCCAGAGAACATTTAACCAATTGTACCCAAGTGGGAGGGAAAGAATTGAATTATTGAGTTTCTCCTTAGTATTAGAGCCTAAGTTATTTTTCCCCTTCAAAATACCTCCATCAGATAGGATTTTTCTCTCCTTCCTGATAGAGCATGTCCTCTGGAAACGTTGATTTTTCTACTGAGGGTTATAGAACAAGTGTGAACTTCATATTGTAGTTGGTCTGTTTTTTTTTATTATATCATCTTACTTCCCAAAGGAATAAAGTAAATAAACTTCATGTAGAAATGATTTTACACATAAATTAGTTTTAATGCTTAGAGGACTAGTATGGAAATATACTCATGGTAGGTGTTAGCAATCAATTCATCTATCTCCACAAAGGACGGGTTCTCTACATGCCTTTCTAAATATCTTTTCATTCACATACATGAATGAACCTACTCTACTTCTAATTCTTGTTCAGTGTGTAGTCACCCCTTGGTATCTGTGGGAGGTTGGTGTCAGGTCCCTAAGAATACCAAAACCTCAGAAGCTCTGGTCCTTCATAGAAAATGGCATAATAGTTGTGTGTAACTTAGGTGTATCCTGCTATATATTTTAAATCATTTCTAGATTACTTATGGTACCTTATTATAATGTGAATGCTGTATAAATCATTGTTACAATGTATTATTCAGGGATTAATGACATAAAAGCCCTACACATGTTTAGCACAGTCAAATATTTTTAATCTTTTGGATTCATGGTTGAATCTTAGAATGTGGACTGTATGGATATACATGGCCATCTGTATTTAAAGTAAGAAAGTGCTTTTTATGGTATAAGGCATGCAGAGAGATTTCTTTTGTGTGGAGGATACATTCAAGTACCCACATATTGAAAATGCCATCTGCAGGTTGATCATGTGTTTAAATATTGGTAGATGGTGAAAATAATTTTACAAGAGCATTGCTGTAACTTTTCAAGAAATAGGAAATAAAGGACTGTCACCTGTGGTTGAAAAATAAGTCAGAGTGAAAGTGAAAGAGATGATTCAGGCAAGGTGATGAGAAAGTTTAACAGTTCTGAAAGCATTTGGTTAAACTGGCAGGCAGAGGAAAAACACAGGGGTTAGGGGTTCCAGACTGACATGTGTGAGTATGGCCAGGAACCCACTATAATGCACCTGTAGGAATCATTCCTTCAGCTAAGTGGTATGCAAATTCTATGACTGTAGTGTTCAAGGATGGGACTCATAGTTAGAACACGGGGAAAATATGAGAATGCTTCCAAATTCTAGGAGTGCAGAGAAATGGAAAACACTTAATCTCTTGCGAACTTTCTGCTTTGTGATCCAGAAAAATAAAAAAAGCCTAATAAAATTAGAGTATTTTATTTATTTTTTTCTCTGTTTTGTTTCCAAGGGGGAAAATGTGTAGGGACTTTAATCAAATGTCTTTTTATTTGCTGTTTTCTTACCCTGGAATCTGAAACAAGAGTAACACTGAGTGTGTGTGTATGTGTGTGTGTGTGTGTGTGTGTGTGTGTGTGTGTATGTATGTATAGGCCCCATGTTATGGCCATAATAATTATTATGTTGTAAAACTCCACTAGACCATTTCCCCCAGGGATAGCTGTCTGAGAATGTGCTGAGGCCTGGTTACCATGAATTCATGTCTTGATTATGTTCCTGTGGAATGAATATTGTGATAATCTGTTGTTTTAATGGATCCCGAGCAGTAATAAGTAAAGGAGGCAGGTGAGCTGGGAGTCAGACTGAGCAGTGGCTGAGGGTCAGAGCTGTAGCCGGTGTGTGGAGACCCGTCTTGAGTGTTCATGCTGTGCTTAAACACCAAGCCTTCAGAAGGTCCTTCTCTGGCCCTTGCCATTTGTGTTCCTTCCCACTGGGCTCAGGGCCTGACACGCACAGGGAGGGGTTTATGCAGATTTATACTCATCTTTTCTAGAATATTCTCCAGCAATGTGCTACTCAGCTGTCTCTGCCCAGTTAACTTAATCCACTTCCCAGATCTCTTTTGGACTCTAGTCTTCTTGAGAGGAAGGGACCGTATAAATTGGAATCCTTGGGTCCCTGAGGTGGCCAAAGGAAGCTGTTAGTAGTGATGTGGGCAAAGCTTAGACGGTGGATGAAGTGTCTACACATGTGTGCATGTCTCTCCTTACCCTCCTCCTTCTTTTTTCTTTTCACCTTCCCCACCCCCTCCCTCTCCTCCTCCTCCTCTTTCTGCTCCTCTCATCCTTCTCCCAGTATGGAAGATTGGCCTGGGCCTTGTGCATGTTAGGCAAGTGCTCTACCACTGAGCTGCATCCCCGGACCACAGCATATATTTTTAAATTTCAGTAAGTGTCTAACCGAGGACCTCTGTTTCCTTTTTATGTTTTAATTTCTTACATACTTGCCCAAAGTCTAATACGATATTTAATATAATTCTTACTAACAGCATAATATAAACATTCTCAGAAGTAGTTTTGGAGAGAGACTCTTGGAGGCAGCCTACTTTAAGGCTGTGGAACTATTTCAGGGTAGGAGGGTTCTTACTCATTGGATGACTAACACCTGAACCCAAAGGTTTAACTGTCTTTGAGATGCAGGTCTCATTTCTCTACTATTGGCTTTGACAGAGCAACATTGACTTTTTCTCAGTTATTGGATTTTGATTTATTTCCAGAATTACCTGGACTGAGTTCAATGCCAGAACAGTGCTTGGAATGATGGTCTATCATATGGAGTTCATTTTCTTGAAATGTCACATGTGCTAATGTCCCAATTTTTCTGGGCAGACAGTAGCATGATGTTTAGCTTTATGTGTCATCTTGGTTAGGTCCTAGTATGAGTTATTTAATTAGACTCAGATCTAATTGTTGCTGTGAATGGGTCTTGCAGATGTGGTTAACTATAATTAGGAGACTTTAAGTAGAAGAGATTATCTTTGATAACCTATGTAGACATTGTCCATTAAATTGGTAGGCTTTAAACTTAGTTCACAGATTAAGAAGGATTATACCTCTGGACATCAGCATCAGGCCCTGCCTGAGAGTTTCTAGTCTATTGTATTACCCTATGGATTTCATGTCCCTACAGCAATCAGGCCAGTCCCCCCACATACACACACACAGACACACAGACACACAGACACACACACACACACACACACACATATGTATAAATTATATATGTAACAATATATTATTATTTTTTATTATTATTATAATTTAATAAGCAAGCCTATTTATCTATCAATCATATCTATCATCTATATCTAACTGATGATTTTAGTGCTAAGAGCCTTAGGGAGATTAGATTATTAGAGTAGATTTATTAAGTATGATCTGCTTCTCTACCATGGGAGGGTCTGGAGGAAAGACCTTCCACCAACACTGAGAGAGATAAATTTGTGAGACTGACCCCAGTGTCCCCAAAGAGCTCTATGGCCACTCTCCCCTGTAGGCCAGAAGTTACACTAAGAACTACAGCTACCCAAGCAGTCATCAGAGTACTATGTAATCAATATTCCTTACTACAGGTCTTTGTGAGTCAGGTAAATTTTTAGCTATGAAAGCACTAATCAGTTGTACTGAGAGATGCTCTGAGGGGTCTAGTAGCCCAAATTCCCCATAATAATCAGGATCAACAACAATTAATAGAGCAATGTCCAGCTCTCCCTATTGATTAAGAGGCCTGAAGGGCCCAAAGTGGCTACATGGCCCTTCATTAGAATAATTGCTGTGCCTCCCGGTAGAAGCATTCCTCCCTCCGGAGCTAAGATCTCTAGAATAATGTAGAGTAAGCACACAGAAACAAGAACCAGAATTATATCAGTAAATCACAGCAGTAATCCTAAATAATGTCTATCAGGTCTCTTTCCATTCCTCATTTCTTGGAACCGTGAATCCTGGCTATGGAAAAATGGAGCCTTATAGTAAATGTGGATTTAGAGTTTTATAAGTGACACTTCTCCAGCCCTATAAAGTATCACCAACTCACAGGTAATACTGTAATACCTCTTGTCTTCAAAAGGCTAGTCCACAGTTATATTGATCCAGCTGCTTCAGGATGATGTGGAACATGTTCAAACTTACTAATTGCATGAACATAGGCTCTCAGTCACATTTATATACTATGAAGTCAGCCTCAAGAACAAATGCAATGCTGAGTGGAAGATCACTATGGGGGATAAGATACTTCCATGCATGGTAGTTCTGGCAGAAGCATGGTATTCAGGGAAGGCAAGCCCGTATTCAAAGTAAAAACAGTGCTGCTCTTATATAATGGGTGTGTCCGGTATGACACAGCAACTGACTGATCACCTTGGAATGATGTTTTAATGGGGACTTAGCATAAGATACTGACGGATTGATTGCTCAGGAGAGGCTGTAACCAGGTCAGCCTCAGTGAATGGAAGTCCATGTAGAACCTCCATCCCTGCCACTATGTCTGCTTTGTGTATGAAAACATTAGTAATGACAGTTGTGGCAAGGCGAAGAAACTCACTCGTATATACAGAACAGCTCATCCTATCCACTGCGTTAATACCGTGCTCTGTTGCGCTCATCATGAGTGAATATTTGTGTGAGACATAAATATTTTCATGGTTTTGGAAGTTTATCCACGGATTTCTTCACCAGCCCTCCTGTTGCTAATTTTCCAGTAATGTTCCTTGTAAGTATCCGATCGGGAAGCCAACCCATTGTCCACAGCCCATGAATCAGTATAGAGTCATACTAGTGGCTCTATCTCTTTCCAGGAAAAATAAACAAGTATTGAGATTGGCTTTCACCACTGTGTTTCAGGCTTGTCCCCTAAGGACCATGCCACTGCAGCTGTTCACTTTTGACTGATGTTTTCATAGCAGAACCACCTGTAAAGCAAACTGAGTTTTCTCTTCTTTAGCCAGTTCATTATAGGGAACTCCCCATGAGGAGAAAATAGGGAGAAGTAGGGACTACAGGCATTAGGGCCACTTTTCCACATAATTTATTGTATTTTGAGGAATGCTGAAGTTCAATCTTATATTTACTAATTCTGATTATAATGAAATATCACTGTTCTCATATAACCTGGCCTAGAGGGGTCAGATAGTAGCAAGTTATTGATGCATAGTTTAGCCTCATAGGAAAAGTGAATTATTACATATGGAAATGATGTTAAATATTTGGTCTCTACTGAGACACAAGAGCAAGGTGAAAGCATTTTATTAAAAGAAGTGTAGTTATTTACAGAAGATGGCTGGGCTTTCCTCCAAAGTCCTACGGATCTTTGCTTCCAGTGAATGTGGTATCATCAAAGTTATGGATCAGCGTGATATCTTATGGTTGGGCAAGGCAATTAAGGCCTTTGTGGATTAAGTTACGAGTTAATGATGGAGAGTGGATATACTCCTGAAGTATTAAATAAAGGTTTAGTATAATGCTGGCCTTGTCAGCTAAAATCAAAGTGCTTCTGATAGTCTTTACCAATGACTATTTAACACAAAAGAAAATGAAAAAGTATTCACTGTCTCAATAAATGAATATTGGTTACTCATGGACTGGAGCCACATTGTAACAGCAGCTGCAATTGGAGTCACCATCTGCTGAAGTTTATAATAATCCACTTTCATTCTCCAGGATTCACCCATCTTTGGCATCAGCCAGATTGGAGTGTTGAATGGGGATTTTATGGGTATCATCACTCTTGAATCTTTCAAGTCCTTGCTGATGTCACTAATCTCTACAGTCCCTCCAGGAATGCAATAATGCTTATGGCTCACTGATTTCCTAGGTAATGCCATTTCTAGAAATTGTTGCTTATAATTTCCATTATACTACCTTCACTCTACATGCCAGGGAACCAATGTAAACATTATACTAATTGCTGAATTCTGTCTTGGTTATTTTTCTCTCATTGCCGAGACAAAAGTACCCAGTGCCCAGAATTCAGGAAGGAAAGATTTATTTAGCTCACAGTTTGTGGAGGTTTCAGTTAATACTGAGTTGGCTCCAAGGAAGAGTGGCACATGGCACAGCGCAATAGTTCATAGTGGTGGAAAACAGCAAAATGTCAAGAGCACAGGGGGAGGAGCAGCACCAAGCAGCCTCTTTCTGTCCCTTACGTTATATGCAAACTACCAGCCCCACGGTGGGTGTAGCACTCATACCCATGAACTAATCATAAAGTGTAGAAGTCCACGCCATGACTGCGTGAGGCTTTGGGGGCATATGCAGACACAAAGCATAACATTCTATCCCCAAAGACTCATGTACATCCCTTTATGCAGAAGACATTTTATTCCATCTCTTAAGAGTTGCCAAAGTCCTAACAATTTCAGCATTGCTGAAAAGTCCAAGTCCCAAGACCCCTCCAGGATGTAAGGCAAACTCCTAGTTGCAGGCCCTTATGCAAATGAAAAGTTAAACACTTCCAGCATTCAGTGGCACAAGATAAACACTACTATTACAAAAGGTACAAATAGGGATACAAAGCACGGGGATCAAAGCAAGTCCAAATCCCAGCAGGGCAAATATTAAGTCCTGTGCTTCCTTGTGGGACATTTGAAGCCGTCTTTGGTAAATTATGAGCTCCAAAGGGCTTGTGTGACTCCTAAGGCACTTCTGCTGGTTACAGCTCTAGGGCTTCTCTCTTGGGCCTGCTTTGCTCCCTCCTTCCAGTTTTCCTCACACAATCCACATTTCTGGCTTTTCCAAACTTCTGAGATCTCCACTGCACTTTAGGCTTCTCACTCATAGCTTTGCAGACTGCCCTTTCAGGGTCACACTGCCTGGCCTCCCAGGCCTTCTGAAATCTAGGTGGAAGCCTTCTTAACCTAAGAATTCTTACACTCCGTGTGCACCTAAAGCCAGTGCCACGTGGACAATGCCAGGTTCTGTTGTTACCTGGAGCAGTAGCCAAGCTTTCCTTTCTCTTGGCCATAGGGATCAAGTGCCTGGATTGCTGGGCACTCTGAATCCAATACTGAGGAGTAAATTCTCTATGCTGCCACTTTTCTTGAACATGGTACTCTGCGGCTTTCTCCTCAAAGCAAAGTCTTTCACCTTTGCACTTTTCAGATGCCCTGAGGCCATCTTTTGTATTCTTGTGTTCCTTTTCAGCAGTCAGTCCTGGTCTGTCCTTTATTTGAAGGGTTGTAGATGAGTACATTGGCTGAGATACAATAATTAATTGAGAAGCTACCAATCTTTGTGTTTGCTACAGGTACCATAACAAAACAACTCAGATTGATAGCTTAAACAAAATAAATCTAGTTTTTCAGAGTTGTAGAGGCTGGAATTTCACAATCAAGGATCTGGGCGGGTTTTGTTCCTCAGGCGTCTCTTGTTGTTTTATAGGAGGGTATGTTTTCACTGTGTCTTCACAGCGCTGTTTCTGCATGCTGATTCAACCCTGCTGTCTCCTCCCGTAATGGAGACAACAGTCACATTGGAGTGAGAGCCGACCCTGAAGAGCTCATTGAGACTTCATTGCATCTTTAAAAGCTCCGTATTCAAAAATAGTCACACAAAATATTAATTTTCAAAAATTTACTCTATCATGCTCTCCTTTGGTAATTGAAGTTAGACTTTTATTCACTTAGAATTGTGCCACTGTACAGATCAAGTGAGAGTTTAGTAAAGTGATCATCTATTCCTTGCTTAGGGGTACCATGATCAATTAGCCAAAGTCATATGTCTCTGTGAGTTAGACATTATCATGACCCATTGGAGAACTACAGTGACCTAATTCAAACAAGACTACTAGTGGTCCAAACTTTTAAAGAATAAAGTTTTCTTAAGGGAAAAAAATAGAAAAACCCAAAATACCCCTCCAAACCAAACTAGGACTAATTGAGATAATTGCTGAGTGCAAAGTCATTTTGGAATCGACCGTGGAACAAAGTAGTTACAATTCTCAACTACAGCCACCTGACCAGTTTCAGAAACAAGGACTATGATTATTATTAGTGCATGTTCATAATTTTCATGTTTACAGATATGTTTGTTGTGTTTGAATGTAATTGTATATATACAAATATTTTGTTTTTCTTTTTTGTTATTATCTAACATAAGATATATTAATACTAGTTAAGTTTATATCAAAGTGTTTAAATTACAAGATATAAAGGAAGAATATGAACAATATCAGAATTTTATACCCTCTTTTGGAGAGTGAATGCATATTTATACACAGGATATTTGTAGCCTGTTAATAAATATTACTTTATTTTTGTTTTATTTAGAGATTAAGTATAGTTTAAAATGTTCTATATAAATTCAGACATGTTGGCACACACCTGTAATCCCAGCACTTGGGGGGCTGAGGTAGAAGGATTGTTGCGAGTTTGAGGCCAGCCTGAATTGCATATCAAGATGCTGTCTCAAAAAGACCAAAATAAAAGACGTTTTGTGTAAATGCCAAGTTGACAAGGGGTGGATTGTGATAGTTAGCATGTGTCCACATAGTAAGGTATGATTTATAGTTATTTACTCAAACACTAATTTAGGTACTTCTGTGATGGTATTTTGTGGATGTGGTTAACATCTACAGTCAGTTGATGTTAAACAAAAGAGACTGCCCTCCATTATCTGGGTGGTCTATCCAGTGCAATCAGTTGAAAGGTCTTGGGAATCAAATTCAGTTTTTCCTGAATAATAAAAAGTGCCCAGCTCAGGACAGTAAAATCAGGCTCTGTCTGAGAGTTTTCAGCTGTTATCTTCTCTTAAGAATTTTAGACTGGTCAATCCCACCATTAAGTAAATCAACTCCTTAAAAAATACAATATATATATATGTGTGTGTGTGTGTGTGTATACACGTGTGTGTGTGTGTGTGTGTGTGTATATATATATATATATATATATATATATATATATATATGATCTATCTTGGTTCACAAACAATTCTTTCCATGATTCTATTTACAAATCGAACGGGAAATTTGGGTTCTCATCCAATTTGGTTTGCCACAAGAATCATGGAGAGAATTGAGTCTGTGAACCAAGGTACCACTATATAAATATATATATATATATATATATATATATATATACACACACACACACACACACACACATACATACATACATACACACACATGTATATATATATTAGACTGTCATACAGACATAAGAAAATACTACACTTTACTACTATAGTTTATTATAAGGTATACAAATGAACAACTAGATAAAGGAGTACACAGGACAAGGTCTGAAATTCTTTTAAGCCTCTTTCTCCATGGAGTCAGAATATTCCATTCTCCAGGTGTATAGATGTGTTCACCTTTTGGAGAGCTCTCCAAGTCTCTGATTAAAAGCTTTTTTATAACCCTATATCCTGGCCCCCCCATCTTACTGGGGACCAGAATGTGGGACTAAAAGTTCCTATTTCTAGTCTTGTGTTTGGTCTTTCTGATGACCAGCCATCATCCTGCAGGGATTAGGAGCCTCACCCTGAGACTTCATTAGGGTAGACTCATATGTCTTGTAAAGGGGTTCATTATGACTTTATAAGTAGCAAAAGGCACTCATCATTTAGGAAACTCCAAGGGTTTTAGGAGCTTTATGCCAGAAATTTGAAACCCAAACCAAATATGTATATATATATATATATATATATATATATATCAGCAGTACCCCCCACTTCCACCAATATCCTTCCAATTAAGTTCTCCTTTGATTAAGGTCACTAGATTTAGCTTTTATTGTTTGCATTTTTAGCTCCTGGGTGACACACATGCCATGATCTGGTATTAAGGAACCAGTAAAATGGAGAATAGAATAATTTTGCATATTTCATTAGGTGGAGTGAATTTGCAATACATTATGTGGGTGTAAAATTCTAATTTCCTCCTCTAATGAACTCTTCAGTGAGCAGGTCCGGTGAACAATGGATCTGCTCTTAATTTAGCTGTACATTATCACAGCTAAATGTTGTTTGCTAGAGAAGACCTTGTCTTGACCTCATAAGAAAATAGCATTAAAATCAACTGGGAAAAGGAAAACACATGGCACAAAAGAAGAAAAAAAATTCTCTGTGTTTGTATTTCAGGGCTATGTCCTTATCACGATCTCTTTCCTAATACAGTAACATTTCATGTCCATTTGACTACTGCTTCATGTGATTAGACAAATATTATTTTGAAAGAACACATTCTGAGTTAAAACTGTCCTTCTTGGGTTGTTTTTGTGGTTTTTTGCAGTTGTAGGTTACAATAGACTATTTGATTAATGAGCTGTTTTATTGGGATGCAAATAATGTATAATGTCATAAGACCCATATGTTGTATATTACCGAAGCATAAAACTTATGTTGGCACAAAATGGAAAATTTAAAGCATCTCTTTTGAAAAAAATACACTAAACAAAACGCATGTGAGTATTTCTGCTATCTATGAAACTGATGAATGCTATGCCAGATTTGCTTAGTTTTATTGTTAATTCTGGTGTGTGTATGTGTGTGTGTGCAGTATATGTTTATCAGAGATAACTTTATGCTTCTATTCCTACTCAGTCTGCTTAGAATAGTTCAAAGGGTTGAACAGCTGGTTTTGATAATACTCAGGAGCTATAACCTGCATGGTTGAGAAAGAAAAAAACTAAAAACTAGAAAGAAAATGTAATCGTACTAAAAACAGGGGTGAAAGATTAGTTTGATTGTCCGTGTATCAGAGTGAAATGTAAATCATCAGTCTGTAGGATAAAATCTTGGAGCAGCATGACTCCTTAGAGGTAAAGAAACACACATTGGCTGGCATCTGGATGTGGTTCATGGTGCTTTGGTTGGTATGGATTTCACAACCCGTGAAGCCACTCGTGAGATGGTACCAGGCTCATCAGCTGTTCACCCACATCCTTCACATGTTTGGAGCCTTACATGCTTCAATTTTCTCTCAAATGTCATTTCTCAAAGCTTTTTTTCAATTCCTGTTTCTGTAGTCTTTTTCATTCATATTACATAATTTTATTGTCTTTATGGAATTTTTCATTGCCTGAAATGTTCCTGTGTCCTTATTGGTTTACCTATTGATTGTGTTTCACGTTGGAAAATAGTCTCCACATCAGATTTGTTTACAGTTATAAACTATATGGGTGCCTGAAATGCATTGAGAACTCAACAAATGTATATTGAATGTTGAATTTAAAAAGTGAGAATGGTAGTAGTTCTCCTGTTTAGAAAAGTCAATGATACTTAACTGTAATAATCCTTGCAAAATTGTCGCAAAGGCACTGGCCACAGAGTGTTGGGTACCTGCTGCAAGCGTTATTTTTATTACTTATATGGCACAACAGTAATAGTGGTGGTGATAATACTTGCCCCAAAAGAAACTTAAATGGCAGTCACAGGAAATGATTGTCTTGGCCACATTCATCTATGACTTCATTCACACTTTTGAAAGCAAAGTTTCATAAACCTGGATCAAAATTAACTGAAAGGAACTGGGGACATAGCTCAGTGGCACAGTGCCGGCCTGGCAAGCACAAGGTCCTGAGTTCGGTTCTCAGTACAAAAAAAAAAAAAGAAAATTAACTGAAAGGTTATTAAAATAGCCTCTTTGCTAGGAAGTAGGAATACCCCACTGTACAAAAGTTGTGACTTCAACAAGAGCTGGAATATCACAACAAAGACTTGGTGATAAAGTTCTGCAGGAAATGAGGCCTCCTGAGTTGAATCAGAAAGTTCTCTGGGATACCATGGTGCTTTCTGGTCATCACGGGGCACATTCATTCTCTCTGAGTTTCCTTCTGATAAGCACTTTCTTGGAAATTTCTGGCCCTGTGGAATTGCACGTATTCCTCTTTCCTGACAAAATTTTATTCCACATTTTTAATAAAGCCACTCTTCAGGAAAAAGATGTATCAAATTTCTATTATTTACAAGACACAGCACATGTAAGGTTTATTCTTAAATTTCCTTCTGATAGAGCGATGAGATACGCAATCCTTCCTGACGTAAGTCCTGCTCTTTATGGAAAGTTGTGAATTTATTGCTATTTCTTTTCTCCTTGATAGAAGTTTGCTTTCTATTCATGTCTATGTTACATACTGGAAGGCTGGGGCCTGGGCCAGCCCCAGTGGTGAGGGGTTGTTACTACCCTGAAACATTTGCTGACTCACTCAGGGCCAGAGCTCCCATTCAAACGTATTGATTTTTGCACTGTAATATTCTGATGGTTTACTCAAAGGGGCCAAATTTTTGGATTAATAACTGCTCTGTTAACTTCAGAAGAACTGTGGGGTCTTTATTTACAGACACCAAAAAGTGTCTCTCAAACAACAGGCTCCTCAACTTCCAAACAAAAGGAGTATAATAAAAGGAAAATCGTGTTTGATATTGACTATCCTGTTTCAATATAACACAGGAATTCAGACGCTATAACGCCAGGAATATAGAAACAGTTGATGTTCCCCTTATTATTATTTTTGTGGCATGTTTACTTTGTGTCATTTCTACGTGCATAGTAAAATTCCACCGCTTAGTGTTTGTACAGATTTTATTTAATTTTGTTAGTGGACCGAGCTATTTTGTTGTTGTTGAAGTAAGAAGCAAAGAGGCAAGCAAGGATCATGATTTGCATTTCATTAGACTTGTCTAGAAGGAATGTGATGGAAGAGTCTGAATATACTCCAAATGTCAGAGGGTGGGCGTGTGCTTCCTATTTGTCAAAGAACCGTATTCTTCTGGAAGCAAACAGCGAAGAGGGGATGGGAACTTATAGCTCTCATCAGATTTATCAAGAAGAGACGTGAAAACCATCCTAAACAAGGAAACTGAGAGCCCCCAAAGGGCTGGAAGACATGTGCCACCACCAAAGTGGCGTCCCGTGATGTTAGGTTGATGTATGTGTGATGTATGAAGATCAAACACCCTCTCCTGATGTTACCTGGGAGGCAACCTGTGATTCTGAGTTAATGGGCTTGTGTGTTTGTGTGTGATGTAGCATTGGTCCCCTTGAATATTCTAATTAGTTCCCAACGGTCTCAAGATTCCAAAGGGAATGCTTCAGTCCCCAGGAAGCTAGCTGCATGTCACCTCTTCCTGTGATCTTTTCCTAACCCTATTCTTAAGTTCTTATGTTTAATTTTTAGCACAGTAATGCATATAATAGTGTGGAGGACCACCGAGGCGACTCTCCTTGAAAGAGGAGTAGTTGCCTCCATATTGGCTGAACCTGACCCTCTTTCCATGTACTGATATGTACAGAGCTGGCTGGGACTTTTCCTTATTCCTTCAGTTGGCTTTAAGCAATGCATGTCCGTCTAGCAGGAGGTGCTGATGGTAGTCTTTGGAGATGGCAGACGTGTTTCCCTGGACCCCCTATTGCTCTCTTGAGTGAGCTGGGACAAGGTGGGTGTGTGAGCCAGTGCTCCACACTGTCAGGTGGGATCAAGCCTTGGGATAGAGACTATGACTTCCTGGGGCTTCAAAGATTACATATCAGAGCTGAAGCACTGGCCCCCAAACATTAGATACTATCCCAATTATGTTGTGCAGATTACTCTTTCTGCAAATCCTTCTCTCTGCATGTAGTAGAGGTGACTTCAGGCCTCCTACCCAGCCCAGCTCATGGCACTTACGTATTTCCCACCTTCCTCACTGTCACTCACCCCCAAGCCAATCCCTTCTTTACAAATGAATAAAATCTGGGATAGGTCCTGGATATAGGCCTTTGTTCTGGATAGCCATCATTGTGGCTGGACTCAGGACCCCCTTGACTCCTCACCATTTTGGATATATCATTGTGTCTTTATTTACTCTGTGGGTTTCACTGGAAGTGGTAGATTGCAAATAACTCATTTTAATTTCAATAACTTTTCCATGGGATTGCAAATATAAACTTACTGGGATACAACAAGGACTGGGAAGGGTTCTCAATATAATAGTGTGAGTGTCAAATGGTAAAAGGTTTATTGAAAGACAGCTGCGTACAGAAATGCAGGTTAAAAACAAGGAGGAAGTGGAAAAGAAATAACTCTGGACTTCTTCCACCTTGTGGTTTTATACCAAGGCTACCCATTGGCTAATCTACCAGAAACAGGAAGCTGAGTGATAGATTCTTACACAGAGAGTTAAGAAAGCCGCCAAAGAATAAGTAGCTTAGAAACTAGTAATTATTTTCAAGGGCTACTGAAAGACAGAAATGAGGTAAATATAAAAAGCACTCAGGTGAAAAAATTGGCACATAATGTATTCTCAAAATATGCTTTCCACTTCTTCCTAGTTTCCCTTTTCTCATTCATCAAAATCTGTTCTCCCCAAATTGTGATTTATTTATTGCACAGGCAGTTTCTATCTTTTTAAAAGAGAATTTTAATGAGATAAGACTCATTCAAAGGATTTTAGGTGTTTAATATGTTAGTAACTCAGAGAATGGCATTTTGGTGAGTGGGAAAGGGCTGTTTTCTGACTCTTGGAATTCACTAGCTGTTGCAGTAGGATGTAAAGTGGCTCTGCCTACAAGAAGATGTTAAAATCAGGTCATAAGTCTCTCTGCAAGCTGGCGAATCTTGTTGACCCAGACGGCCATTCTACCACAAGGGCAAATGGCCCAGCACAGTGTATAAATCTGTGCGCTCACTGGTGTGTTTTTGACATCATTTCCTGCCACTCTGCTAATGCTAAAGAAGTGACGTTCTCTCTCCCCAGTCCTCTTTTCCCACCAATACTGCCCGGATGCTGTGCATCATGTGGGATTCCAGGGCTCCCTTCGCAACACCCTTGACTCTTCAGTGAATGGTGGAGAAGTCGGAGGGATTCGTTAGAACGGTTATCAGGGCCAAGGGGTTAGTATATTTCTCTGGCAGAGGGAGAAGCTTTCTTTCCTTGCAGCACCTGCCTCAGTCCCTAGAAGGTGATTTTAGGAATGCTGAACTCAAGGATTTTGACCTCTTAGAGAGATTCTGGTTTCTGAGCGGTTTCCCAGCAGCATGTACCTGAGAGCCAGACTGGGGCTTACTCCTGTGGTCTGGGACAGGGTGAGAAGGTGGGGAGGTCTGCACAGCTCTCAGGCAGCCCCGTACCACATGAGCCCCCTATGCTGCAGCCTTCTCTCCGGAGCTCGCTCCATGCCTCCATAATAAACTCCTCCTGAGTTCCTCATTAAAGTAAAAATCATCAGTATGCTTCTAATGTGGCATTTTGTGTTTCATTTCCTTTGTTGGTTAAAAAATATTTCCACTGAAACATTTTATAAGATTTCTATGTGGCACATAGATTTTGAACATTTTGTTCCTATTAACATAAAATATTATTCTCATTTCCTTGCATTGGGAAAAAAAGTGGAAAGAGGCACTATAAAAATTAAAAGAAATCTTTTTGTTATGAAGGAAATATGAATGATTTATGAGCATAATAAAGGGAAGTCTCTTTGGTCAATATTATGAAGTTAAAAATAAGACTTTAGATTTTTGAAATGATTTAGATGACAGTAGGTACTAAAATAACAAAGCAAACCAGGTGTAATGGGGAATTTTTTTCTTTCTCCTTTTTTCCCTCCAAAGACGTCTGCTCTTGAGAAACCAAGTAGAGTTGTCTCTGGTCAAGGTCAAGGAAAGGCTACAAATTATGTCTGTAGCCATCTGTACCCACGCCAAGGATGCCTGTTAAAATTCCTTCTGTCGTGTTGATAGGTCCTCAAATGTCACATCATAATGAATTTTACTGGATGCAGGAAGTGGAATAGTCCTTGTCGTCACCCATGGCTATAGTTTGAATGTGCCACTCAAAAGTCCACGTATTAGAAACAGAGTCCTCCAACTCTACAAACTTCATATACTCATGGTGTTTGGAGGTGGGGCCTTTGGGAGATAATTAGCATTAGATGAGGTCATGAGGGTGGCGTTGAGGATGGTGCTTGTGGGTTTATAGGAAGAAGAGGGAGCAGATCTGGCATGTTTGCTCTGTCTTGCCATGTGATGCCATCTGTCATGCTGCGATATAGCAAGAGAACTTTCAAGAGGTGCTGAGCTGGTGTTGTTGCCCAGCTCTTGGACTTCAAGCCTCTACAACCATGGGCCAAATAAAGTTCTGCTGTCTATAAACAGCCTGGCCTTAGGCATTTTGATATAGCAACAGCAGATGGAGTAAGATATCTATATTGGCAGATCCAACCCTGCTATCACTTTCCTCCCAGTGACACTGGAGCCACTCATTCCATGCATACTTTGATGCTCAGTAGCCTTTGATCTTGTACTTCTGTTGGATGTGATTTTGTAGTAATTCTCCTCCAACTCTACCAACTCCTACCTGTTAAATTCCACACTATCTATTTAGCTCTTAGTTTTGTGTCTTACGGCTCCTAGCTCAGGGCTCTAGTTCTAGAAGCTGTAGGTATTGCAATGGGTGTTAAATGAAGATATTAAGCTGGTTGTATCAAGAGAGAGGCTGGGTGGGGCCACATGAATGGTATTTCTTAACTGCATTCCCCATGCTCTGATGTCAGGCACCCAGGACTGTACGCTCGGAAAGCAAATCCCAGTGGGTAGCTCATTGCTGGGAGAAGGTACTTGATCAGTGAGACTGAGAAAAGCTTGTATGTATGATACTGCAAGGATGCAAGCTGCTGGAAGTGTAAATTTTCAACAGTTTACTGTGCATCTACATCAGAGTAGTCTCTGTTCTAAGCCCTGGGGATATATTAGCGAGCAAGGCAGACAAAAACTCGTGCTCTCAAAGAGTGGATCTTCTATAAACTATTTGATTCCAGAAGTTTGAGTTTCTTATTTGGGGCACAGCCAAAATATGGGCTGCAGTCCTTGGAAGAATAACCTAAAAAAGAGCAATGCAATGCAAAAAACCTTAGATTTTAACACAGAAAATCCTGTGAATGGGATTGGGGCCAAAATTTATTACCTTGGTTTTGCTCCCATAATTCTTCTGATGAAAGTAAAGGCCTTTCCAAGCTACTTAGTGATTATAAAGCAGAAAGGATATGTAGAAGAGAGGTGCTACAGAAATAAGAAGAGAAGGTATATTAGTCCATTTTCTCATTATTACAATGAAATACCAGTGGTAAGCTAACTTATAAAGAAAAGATGTTTAATTTTAGCTCATAATTCTGGTCCAAGATTGAGGGCCTGCATATGGCAAGAGTTTCTGGTTGGCAAAATACTGAAGTGGTCCAGGAGGGCATTAGATAGGAGGAGACTCTGTGTATGTGTGTTCTGGTCCATCTCCCTCTTCCTACTAGCTTTCAGTCATGGGAATAAGATTCTGATGACCTTGTCTAATATCTCTTGAAGATTCTTCTTGTTGGGTTAAGTTTCCACCCTTTGGTACTTCACAGTGGGGATTAAATTTCAACAAAGAACCCTTGAGAGACCCACTCAAATCATAGCCAAACCATGGAAGCCAATCAATCTGCCTGATCAAAGATGAGAGGATGGTGCAGAGAGCAGGGGGTTTGATTTCATAGATTGGAGCCACTGAGATGAGCAAGAGGTAGAAAGATGGGAGGCTTTTAATAATAGTTGTGGGTTTGAATTGAACTTCCTATCATATTTTTTGAATGGGGCTATTTTTGAATTGTGATACTGCAGAGATTAAGCACAGGATTTATAAAAGTTGATGAACTTTTGGATTTAATCTGAATTTGAATATTCTTAACCTTGAGCTGTTAGTCTTCAGTATTCAGTGTTTCCTTTAGTATTAACGTAACATAGACCTCTTTTCTGCAGAGCTGCAGGCAGCACACTACTTGCTTCAGTATTTTTAACATTCCAAACTTGCTTCAGTTTTCAGTGTCTCTTCTCATTCCGATCTTTTGCTAGACTAATACTTTATTTCTTAAATTCAGTTTTCAGTAATGCAATGCACATAACTATCTCAAGACTCAACTATTAAATGACTGAATGAAAACAGAAGTCCTCCTCTGAATAATCCCTTTGCTACATTCCAACTCTACAGGCAGTTAGTTGTTCAGCTCTTTGGGCTCTTGTTTTTGTGTACTTACCCCTTATTTCTAAATAAAATGCTTGCATTACTAGTTATTAATTCATCAAATGTAAACATTATACATTGACATTCTGTTACTATAGATGAAGATTCAGCCTTCTCATTCTTTTCGTGTCCCATGCCCCACCTGTCTTTTCTTCCTGTACTTACTACAATTATATAATTTTTGGGGTCAAAATCCAGTTAGCACTCACATTATTGTTACTCTGAAAAAATTCATACCAGAACTATAGCATAATGATAGCCTTTGTGTATGCCATTTTGTTTTCTTTTTTCCTCAAATTTAATATTATTTCCTTTTTTGTGTGCCTCCAATCTAATTTTTGTGCTCCACTGTATGATTTATACCTTTATCAAAACTATTTTTGAAATGAACAGATAAATAAAACAATCTCTGAATTAATTACATTTTCCTGGACATCTCCTAAAGGCTACTTCTCCTATCCCTCCTTCTGGACAGATGTCCCTGGACTTTTTCTCCCAGACCTACTACTTGTTTCTCACTGTGGATCTCTGTTTATGTTCTTGTGTCCTTTTGTAGGAAATTCACCTTCACTTTGCTGGGTCACATGCTCTTAGATGACTATGAAATTGTTTATAGTGATAATTATTGGTTTGAAGTTTTGTGTCTGAGAAAACTTAAAAAAAAAATTGTCCTCCTACTTGCTTGACTATTTGGCTGGGTATAAAAGTTTAGGTTGCAAATCACTTTGCCTAAGTATTTTGAAGTCATTTTTCTGTTGTTTTCTAACTGTTAGGTGTTGACAAGAATTCTGATATTGAATTTCATGTCTTGTTTAATGACCATTCCTCTAACTCCAAAGGAAATTTATAGGATTGTTTTCTTTTTCTTTCTGGTACTCTAAAACTTCATAACATCAAGTCCATATGTTTACTTTTTATCATTCACTATACTGTACTCAGTGGATTGTTCCTTAAGCTGAAAATTCTAATATATACTTGAGTTCTATGAAATATTTAATTATAGATTTGAAAATTATTTTCTTTCTACTTTTTCTCTTAATATGCTGTTGCACATTCTGGATCAACATTCTTAAATTTAAAAGAAACTTTTTAATTTCATATTTTTATTTTGTTTATTCTACGTTCTGAAATTTAAAAAATGTTTATTTTCCACTCTTTGATACATATCTTTGTTTTGACTACCAACTTTAGAGGGCTTAAAATTGTTTGTCTTATCTATTCACAATATCTTTTATTCTTTCTTACAATTTTATTAATCCTGTCCTATTCATTATAGCTTATAGTTATCCTTTCTTTACCTTTTCTGTCAGTTGGTATAACTGTGGTTTTTCCCAAATATTGAGAGTTTTTGTTGTTTTGAGTTCTTGTCATGTTGGAGGCCTTTCTCAAATGTCTGGATGTCTTTTAATGTGTAAAAGAAATGACTAAAAATTGGAGGTACTAAAATATAATGGGACATGTTAATACATAATACTGAGGCTACCAGGATTGTGTTGGTACTACTTTTTCATTGCTGGGACAAAATGCCTGATACTCACAAGTTAAAGGAAGAAGAAAGGTTTATTTTAGTTCACAGTTTGAAAAGGTTTCAGTACATAGTGGGCTGGTTCTAAGGCAAGGTGGCATGATATATGGGCATGACAGAGGAAAAATGTAAGGGACGGTGATTTTTAGCGTATCATTTTAAGATAGAATAATTCTAGTCTTAGTACAAGCCTCAAAATTTATCTTGAGAAACATTCTGGAGGGGTTGTAAAGCATTAACTTTGCAGTCCTGACTTTGCCCTGGAATTCTTCTCCTTGCCTGAGTTGTTTCACCTCCTCCCCTGGCCCTGGATAAACATTGTAGTATATATCACTGGACTGGAGTCTGACCTGGTCATGTAGCACAAAGAAAACAACTGTGGCCAGCCCTAAATATTCCAATCGATTATCATGGAAACCAAAAATGTATATAAAGTGGGAACAAAGGCAGTTAGGGGCCACATCTCAGATCTGCAAATTGAGATGGGGAGTGACTGGTCTTTATTAAAGTTAATAAAACTCCATTTGTTCTGAATGAGGTCTTTGATCTCCTGAGGAGTTGAACCTGAGTTTTTATTTTTGCTGTAACAGAAACAGTCCACAGCAGGGAGACAGAAAGTGTTGTGACGGCCTTCTTTCCCTTTGTATTCCATCCAGGCTGCAAGCCTATTGCTTGGTGCTACCTATACCTAGGGTGGGTTTCTCCTCTTCAGTAAATACATCACCCACACCCAGAACTATGCTAGACCAATCATTGACTAATCTAGTATCATGCATCCATGATTCAGCATCACACATCCATGGTATCTAGTCACCTCCCCGAGGTCCTACCTATGAGAGTATATGGTTTTAAAGGGACATCTAGATATAAGCCATAAATGATGGACAGCTATTTCTTTACAACAGTGTTTGGAAGCCTTTCGTTTAGGGATCTTAGGTTATTGTAAAGAAGACTTCTCTATCTCCTGACTGGGATGTTTCAAGTAGAGTTCTGAGTTTTGACTGATATCCTGAGTCTTCTCCACTTGACTTCATCTGAGAATAAACCGTGTGTGTGTGTGTGTGTGTGTGTGTGTGTGTGTGTGTGTGTACATGCATATATACATATGATATAGGTATTTGGTTGGCTCCCCAGACTGAAAGAGGAGATAGGGGGCCAAGAACTCCATAAAGACACATCTGTCTGCTCCTTGTCTGTCACAGGGTAAAACTGAAACTTTAAAACCTTTGCATCTCTGGTGAAATAAAAATTTTACATGCTTTCTTCTTTCCTCTGATTCTCTTTATCTTTTAGGGTTTCATACTTTTAAAAGTTTTCTTACTACCATTTTAATGGGTTTGTGGAAAAAGTGGATATATATATATATATATATGAAATATATTGAGAGTTTTTGCTGTGTTTTGAGTTCTTGTCATGTTGGAGGCCTTTCTCAAATGTCCGGATGTCTATTAATGTGTAAAAGAAATGACTAAAAATTGGAAGCACTAAAATATAATGGGATATATATATATATGAAATATTTTTTCATGTATATATATACGAAATATTTTTCTAGATTCTTGATCTTTCCTGTTTAGCTGTAGAAATCTTGCCAGAAGTTGTGACATTATGATTCTTTAAGAGCTTTCACATGGAGTGGCTCTCAGTTTGTTGCTTTTCATTTCTAAAGGACAATCCTTTGCCCTAGTTTGTGACCCTGGAGCTGCAGCTATAAACATCTCCCATTCACCAGATGGTTTGATATGAGCCTTGTTCAGCAGTGGACTCTGGAGAAATCCTGGTAGAAAGGCACTCCTCTCCCTGGCTTCAGTGTGCTTTCATGTCTGGCTCCTGTGGTGCAAGGCAGTCAACACTCTATGGAGCCCCAGTGACATGAAGCTGAGTCCCGGTGGTGCCCTCATGGAGTGGAGGTAGTAACTGTAGTAGGACAACAGCCACTAGACCACACATACATGAGTCACCAGGACTAGACTGCAGCCACTTTGTGACCTCTCTTTTAAGATGTTTTTCTACCCCTTAGTTGATAATTCCCTGTAAGTAGTTAGTAATTCTTTATAATAAATTTTCCCTCTTCAAGTAGCAGGGTGCATGTCTCCTGTCTTGACTCTGAGTGACCATACTGACATTTTTGGCAATGACTTGTCCTGCATGATGGGACAGCAGAGGCCTCTTGCTATGAGCGTGATGATTCCGGGCAGCGATTATGAGCTAGGCTGAGAATACACTGAACACATCGAACTACTTCATGGCAGCCCTAAACAATCACACAAACAAGCAAGTAGACATGGCAGGCAAACTTTCCCCCTCTGCGTACAGCAGGAGGTTGGTGGAGAGCAGTTAACAAGTCTCTCCTTGTCAATTGTAAACCCCAAGGTTTGCAAACTTCCCCTCTAGTTATCTTCTCAATAACATGCTCATGTTTATTTCAATGTAATTTCCCCTGGATCTGCAGACAAAAATCAATGCCCCGGGAAGATATAGGTTATTTTTGCAGAGGCTCTGTCTCCCTGGGGACTCAGGGTGACAGCCTCCCTGGAGAGCCCTGTTAAATGGTCTCTGGAGCAGCAGCTTCAATCCCACAAACTTTCCCTAGACAGAGGACACTGAAATTGATGAGTTTTCTGTTTTCTAAATGACTGTCAAATTTCCGACTCATCTCCCTGAGATTATTCCCATCATCTTTATTGGAGATTTGGGTGTCTGCGAATACTTCAGTGACACATTTACAGGCTGGTTTTGCTTTATGCTCACAGATGGCTCATCATAATCATATTGTATATTTTACTTGTTTAATTCTCAGGGGGTAACTTCCTTTCTAGTGTTTTGTTTCCCCATATATTGCTCCCCAATATATGTGTTGTTTCCCCAATATATGTTCTCTGATAAAAAATGTGACAGAGGACACTTACCTGAGGCTCCCAAATACAGGACACTGGGACCTCCTGAAAATGAGAACCATGCTGGAGATATTTCTGTCAGGTTTCCTGTAGCTTTTATTTCATATGGTGGGTTAGGGAGGGAAAGGAAAGGAAGAAGCATGCTCATGGGCAGTCCTGATGTAAAAGTAACAGCAGTTGGTCAAACCTTTGCCCTAGCTGCTCATCAATTTTTCTCTTCATTATGATACAAGCAGGGAAGGTTGAAAGGTCAAATGTTTGAAGTGATGAATTAAGATAGAACTACACGCAGAGGGTTCCTTATTGCTGGGGTCTGATTTAAACCTCTGAAGGGAAAAGGGTAAAAGGGAAACATATTTTTTCCTTGTTCAGTGAAGGCTCAGAGTTAAAGAGTTTGAAGGGACCTGGATCACCAACTGAGTGCTTTCCACTGGCCTCTTTCTCACTTTAGACCAAGAAATATTCTTCTGTGATAGAATATGGGGGCCACAAAGCATCCCATAGGAATTTATAATATGTAGGATTGTTCTCTGAGAGTTCAGCTATACACTGACTTAGATGCATATAGGAAAATGCAAAGTCACCTTAGAAATAAAAGTGTTCTAGTCTGAGACAACAGATTTTGACATGAACGAAGAGAGAAAATATTTATCAGAAAGCAGTTAAAGAGAGGCAATGCCTGTCTAAGTCCCTTCGTTCCACAGGAGGGTCCGCCACCTCCAAACGCTTCCATCTGCCTTCCTACCTGCCCTCCCCCGAAGAGGCAGCGCAGGCAAGCATTCCCGTCTTTGCACCTATCTTCTCATTGTCATCCCATCCTTACCGAGTAAATGTTTGCTCATAATCTTGCTCCTCCTGTGCGTCTGCCTGCGGAGAATGTGGCTTGATTCTCTTATATTCCCTTCATACCTGTTTGACAGCTATTTAATCACTGGAAATGAACAAATTAGCACCATGGTATCTGTGAACTTGGCTCCTTGGTTTCTGAACCTGGACGTGCTAACAAAATCAGTTGTGTGCTTCGTTAGTCCATGGAACTTTAAGCGGGTCAGCTGGATTCTTATGACACTTCTGCATCCTCTTTAAAAAATGTCTCAGGTTTATGACATATAATTATTATTTTTATTGCAGAGAGATTTAATTTCAGGGGAAAAAGTTGAATAAACCGTAGTGCTAGGAAAGCAAAATAGTACTATAATGAGTAAGGATATAAATTTTAAATTTATTTAGATTTTGGGTTGAAACCCTGGTTCTCTGATTTTCCTCCACAAAGCTCACAGACATTGCATTTGGTCACTCTGTGCTCTAGGTCTTTCATCTAGATAGTGAGGGTAATAACTCTTTTCCACATATGGAAAAGAGTTTTCAAAAGAATTAAGTGAAATTTGTCTATAAAATCCTTATCATAAAGTCAGGCACTGTGGTAAAGGCTAAATAAGTTTTGGAATTATAGTAAGTATCATTATCAAATAATATTTTCCATTTTAAAAGTCAAAAATTATATGTTATCAGCACCATTTATTAAACAGGTCATCCTTTTTCCAGTGAGTTTGATTGGCCCCTTTATCAAATACTAGGTGGCTGAGTGTGTTTTTCATTGTGGTCGCATCTTCCAGTCTGTTCCATTGATCCTCAGGTCTGTTTTTGAGCCAGTACCAGGTTGATTTTATTACAGTAGCTTTGTAGTATAATTTCAGGTCAGGGATTGTGATTCCACCTGACTTGTCCTTATTGCCCAGGATTGCTTTTGCTATTCTGGGTCTCTCTGGTTCCAGATGAATTTAAGGCATGTTTTCTCTAGATCTGTGAGGTATGCTAATGGTAGTTTAATAGGAATTGCATTGAATCTGTATAACAATTTTGGTAGTATGACCATTTTCACAATGTTGATTCTTCCTATCCATAAGCAGGAAATGTTTTTACATTTATTGAAATCCTCATCAATCTCTTTTTTCAGAGTGCTGTAGTTTTCATTGAATAAATCTTTTATATCCTTCGTTAGATTGATTCCTAAATATTTCAGATTCTTGGATGCTATTGTAAAAGGTATGGTTTCCTTAATTTTTCTCTCAGTCTGTTTGTTGTTTGTGTATAGGAATGCTATTGATTTTTGGGTGTTGACTTTGTATCCAGCTACACGGCTGAATTTTTCAATTAATTCCAGAAGTTTTCTTGTGGAGTTTTTGGCGTCCTCCATGTAAAGTATCATGTCATCTGCAAATAGTGATAGTTTAACTTCTTCCTTTCCTATCCTTATTCCTTTTATTTCTCTCTCTTGTCTAATTGCTCTGGCTAATGCTTCCAGAACTATGTTGAATAGGAGTGGTGACAATGGACATCTTTGTCTTGTTCCTGACTTTAAAGTGAAAATTTTCAGTTTTTGTCCATTTAGTATGATGTTGGCTGTTGGTTTGTCATAGATGGCTTTGATCAGATTGAGGTAGAGACCATCTATTCTTATATTTTCTAAGGTTTTTAAGATGAATGTATGTTGAACTTTATCGAAAGCCTTTTCTGCATCTATTGAGATGATCACGTGGTTTTTGTCTTTGGCTATATTGATATGATGTATTACATTAATTTATTTGTGAATATTGAACCATCCCTGCATTCCTGGAATAAATCCTACCTGGTCGTGGTGTATAATTTTCATTATGATTTGCTGTATTCTATTTGCTAGTATTTAGTTGAGTATCTTTGCATCTATATTGGCCTATAGTTCTCTTTCTTGGTTGGGTCCTTCTCTGGTTTTGGTATCAGTATACTTGCCTCCCGAAATGTGTTAGGGAGAGTTGCTTCCTTTTCGATTTCATTGAAGAGTTTGAGGAGTGTTGGCATTAGATCTTCTCTGAATGTTTTGTAGAATTCTGCTGTGAATCCATCAAGGCCTGGGCTTTTCTTAGTTGGTAAGTTTTTATGACATCTTCAATCTTGTTAATTGATATTGGGTTGTTCAGGATTTTTGAGTCTTCCTGATTCAATTTTGGCAATTTGTACCTTTCTAGGAATCTGTCCATTTCTTCTGAATTTTCTATCCTATGGGAGTAAAGATTTTCAAAGTAGGTATTACTGATCTCTTGGATTTCTGTGGGATCTGTGGTGATTTCATCCTTTTCATTCCTTATTGCGTGAAACTGAAAATAGACCCAAGTCTATCACCATGCACCAAACTCAGGTCAAAATGGATCACAGAGCTCAACATTAAAACAGAAACTCTAAATCTATTGGAAGAGAAAGTAGGTAAAAATTTTGAAGACATAAGAGTAGGCAGAGAGTTCATGAACAAAAATGAGACTGCAAGGGAAACACTTCAAAGAATCAATAATTGGGACCTCATCCTACTGAAAAGTTTTTGTACAGCTAAAGAAATCACCAGCAAAGTAAAAAGAAAACCCACAAATTGGGAAAAAATCCTAGCTGGCTGTCCCTCAGACAAAGGTCTTCTATCTAGAACATACAAAGAATTAAAAAACATGTACCTGACCAAATTCAAAGACCCAATCCAGAAATGGGCATCTGAGATGAATACACACTTCTCAGATAAAGAAATACAAATGGCAAATAAACATATGAGAAAATGTTCCACATCCTTAGTCATTCGGGAAATGCAAATAAAAACACCACTGAGATTTCATCTCACCCCAGTAAGAATGGCCAGTATGAAAAAGTCATCCAATAACAAATGCTGGCTAGGCTGTGGAGAAATAGGGACTCTATTACACTGCTGGCGGGAATGCAGACTGGTGCAACCACTGTGGAGAGCCGTTTGGAGATTTCTCAGCAAACTAGGTCTAGAGGTTCCATTCAAACCAGCTATTCCCCTTTTGGGTATTTTCCCAGAAGATCTGAAAACATCATATCACTCTGATATATGTGCACCCATGTTTATAGCAGCACAATTTGTAATAGCTAAATTGTGGAAGCAACCCAAATGTCCATCCACAGAAGACTGGGTTAAAAAACTGTGGCGTTTTTATATAATGGAATATTATTCAGCTATAAAGGGGGACAGATTTGGGGCCTTTGTAGGCAAATGGTCACAACTGGACACCATGCTCATAAGTGAAATAAATCAGAGGTACATGTGCAGGCAACGTATTGTGTCACTGGTGTAAGAACCTGAGGGTGGGAACATAAACTAAGAGACATGAAGGAAATCTGTTCAAAAGTAAAGAACAGATGGGACAAGGGAAAGGAGAAAAAAAAGAGGCAAAAATGTATGTATGAATGTATGTATGTGTATACATATGTGCAGGAGGGCTAACATGATTCTACTATTGTCTTATGTCTCTTAATGGTATGGAATAGTTGATCATGGGTTGTTTGATCAATCTTGTATGTCTAGATGTTTTCTCTGGAGCATACATTTTGAAGATATCAATATGCAATGCAACAACTATTGTTGGTTTTCTGTTGCTTTGTCTATAATTCAATTCTGATTATACGGTTATTGAGCTACTTTGTGTCTCTTTGTTAATGCTTTTCGTTTTTTTTTTTTTTCTTTTTCTGTTGTAGATGATGTAGTTCTTTTTGCTTTCACACTTTAAAAAGAAGTTGTACTGCTGACTTAGGTCACTTTATTGTAAGGAATAGTTGATGATTAATTGTCTGCTCAATTTTGCATGTCTATATCTGTTTTCCTGAATATGCACTTAGAAGTTGTCAATATGTAATGCAACGACCCTTGTTGATTCCCTGTCATCTTATCTGTAACTCAGATTCGATTGTACTGTTCTTGTGCTACTTTGTGTCTGTTTGTTAATGTCTTTTTGTTTTTATACTTAAAAAAAAATAAAATAAAATAAAAGCCCCCCAAAAAATCATACGTTACTACCAATCAGTGTTTAGGTCAGCCCACAAGAATCGGTATTAAGAATTGAATTGAAAAATTATTTGACCAAAAAGGATGAAAATCAACCAATATTTACTGTGTGCCTACTATGTGTTAGGCATTGTTCTAGTAAAAAATAAAAAAAAAAGTATCTAAAAAAATAAAAGTATCTAATTTAATTCTAATTTAATAAATGACTGAGATAAAGTCAAGCAGTCCACTTTAATAGAGGGGTGCTATCAATTTTAGATACAGGAATGTTGAACAGATGGAGGGGGAGACTTTCAGCGAAGCTGAGCCCTGAGCCAAGACTCGACTAGAAAGGTGACAGTCATTCAAAATCTGTATGAAGTCCTGAAAGGAGTGCATCCCCGGGGAAGGGAAGAGCTGGATATACTCTAGGAATCGAAAGAAGACTGACGTGGAGAGAAAGCTAACAGAGTAGACGTGATAGTTGAAGCTGAGGAGTAAGGAATTACACCTGGGGCCACCAGCAAAGGTTCCAGGTCAGGGAGGCCTGGGCTGGGGCATGGTGCTACAGAGAGGAGCGGACTGTCTTGGAGTCTATCGCAGTGGAAGCAGGGACAGTGTGGATTCATGGGCGATTGAAACAAGTCCAGTTAGTGTGGATGAAGATGAATAAATGGATCTGGGGTGTATTTTGGAAATAAAAGTGATGAAACTTCTTGACGGTTTCCATGTCGGGAGTAAGGACAAGAGAGGAATTGTAGACAACTTTTGGATTTTGGCTTAAATGGTTACATGAGTGACCATTCCATTGAGTAAGGGTGAGTGGGCTGGGTTAAGGTTGATTTGGGAAGAAATATTAGGAGTTATATTTATATTTGGAATATGTTTAGGCTATTAGATACCGGTTAAAAATGTCAAATTTTATAGTTCAAGTTTGTGTTTTCTGTGAAGTTTTATAATTCTAAAAGCATATTTTGCAGACTTTGCCACCTAGGATTCATAGCCTGGGAGCTACCTTTTTCAATCCTTCTGTTGTACATGAAAAAAGAACTAAAAAATTGAATTCCTCAGTGAGTTAATGGTAGAGCTGACCCTAGAAGATGATCTTATTCATTATTTTTGAAAAGCTATAATTTGGACCTGACTTCATCAGTCCATAGATTCTTTACATAATTAAAAAGTCTTAGGAATCACTAAGACTAATAGTGCCTTTGGATAAAAACAGTATCTTGTTTTCATGCAAATAGAGCTTCATAAATAAATGACCAGGGTGGAAATAGACTAAGGGTAAAGCTGTGGAAGCAAAATAGACTTAAACTCCATGCATTTAGAGGATTAATTGCCCATCTGGATTTATTGGCATTTCCAGAAAAATATAGATCATGTGATCATGTCCTAACAGTAGACATTGTCAGACATTGTCAGAGATAATGATTTAAATGTGTATAATTGGAATTTTGTTTAAACGTGTATTTTTCGCCTGAGAGATGAGGAGTGGCCAGAGAAGCCATTAGTGATTGCTGAGAAGCCAATACTACAAATTCTGAACCAAACTGCACACAATGTCCTATAAAAACCTCATTACTTACCCATGCTTTCTCTGAATCAGCATTCTGGACACTGCCATAGATATGCTGTAAATTAAACACTTGTAAATTACCCATTTATAACATTTGTCAATAGAAGCTACAGAAAGATAATTTTTGTCAAATCCTTCTTGCCTTAGCTTTGTAGCAGCTTGTGTTAAAGTTTTATTTTATTCATGTACTTTTTTGTTTGTTTGCAGTACTGGGGATTCAATTTAGGGTCTTCATATTGAGATATACCTCTAATTTTTGTTTGCCTATTTGTTTAGTTTTGAGGCATGGTCTCTGTAAGTTGCTAAATTGTCCCAGATATGCTTGAACTAGTAATCTTTCTGCTTCAACCTCCCAGATTGTTGGGGTTATGGCTGCCTGTGCCCATGCCTGGGTGCTTCCAGGTTTTGTTTTGATTTTTCTGAACATCCCTGAAGACCTCAAAGCTACTGTCAACTGGCCTGATAGTAGCCGGTGGTTATATGTTCCAATTATTCAGACTGCCTCTTTGACTCATTTATGGGGGAACTGGAAACCAACCACACGCTAAGAATTGTGCCAGGTACTTAAGAATGGAGAGCCTGAAAGAGGTAATCTCTTTTAATGGTGTTGCATTAGTTCATTGTATTATAATAAAATACCTGAATCTGGGTGCTTTATATAAAGAGATTTATTTAAATCATAGGAGTGGAGGCTGAAAGTCTGAGATTGGGTTGCTTCACTGGCTCAGCCCCTGGTGAGAATCTCTTTGCTTGGGTTACAATGTAGAGGGAGGCTCCATAGTGGGAGTGTGTATGAAAGAGATTGTATGATAAAGCAGGGAAACAGAGAGACCTGGGCCTGCTCAGTGTTGCTCCTTTATAAACAACCCATAGCAATACTCCCAGTGACCTGATTACTTTGGGCTAAGGTACACATCTTAAAGGTCTCGTGGGTTCTGGAACTAACCTCTCAACACGTACATGCTTTGGGGGAGAATGAAACCAAAGGCGTAGCAGGTACCCATAGAGGGCTAAGACAGCAAAGATGTGGTATGATAGAAACTATTCCTCACTGGAACCTCACAGGGCAGATGTGATGGTGTGTATGTGTGTGTGTGTGTGTGTGGGGTGTGTGTAGGTGAACACTGAGCTTACAAAGGAGGAGAGGTCACACGGGGTCTTGCTGTTTCCTAGCCAAACAATCTTAGAAAAGCCACTGAAGCTTTCCAAGTCTCTGGCTCTCCACTTCTACAAGGAAAATGCTGCAGCCCCACCCATGGGGTCTGTGTGGGTGGATTCAGTGCCCTCACAGATAGGCAACTGTACGAAAACTGCGAAGTGACCGTTTCCTACATTTCATGTTCAGTGTCATGCTGCGCCTACAAGGGATAGGCCCTGAAAATTCGGAGTGTAAAAACTACTTTCTCTCCTCCCCTGCCTGTCTGAAAAGGAAGAGAGATCCACAGAAAAGCACAAAAAGGTGTTTTATGTGAGATCAATCTCTCAATCTCAGCCTCTGAGTGCAGACGGTTTCTTTTCACATGGTGCCAGCTTGCTTTATATCTCTGTGGGTGCTGAGGTCTCCTCTAGGGTCCCTCAGGCCTTTGTATCTGCTGCAGGACCCATGTCGTCTTGTCTAGATCCATGTCCTCATGAAGGCCCTCAACCAGAGGTCCTAGACACACCTTCAAACAGAAGGATCAAAAGTCCTGGGCCTCCAGACCTTGTGATTTGAGTTTCCTTCCATAACAGGTGGGTTCTTCTTTTTACATTATCTTTGCCAATTCTCTTTCAAGCAACGACCTTTTGATTTAACGCTCTGCTTTGTATGCAGCTTTTACTCTAGGTTCTCTTTGGACCATCTTCCTTATTTTTCCTATTGTAAATTCTCTGTCCTTTTGCTCAATTTTAACCTGGCCCATCACCAGTTTTTATAAACTGCTGTGATCCTTGGTGATGTAGTGCTCAGTTTTAGACTCTTCTGCCTGAAGTCCTACCCTGTCCACTCCACAGAAATCTTCTCTGTGTTCTCCGAGAACTTTGCCCCATCATTGTAATTGTTTTAGGCATGATTTATGGCAGCATGTTGGGTGCTAAATTTGTTCTAACCTTGAAGCCAGAACTCTTTCTGGGCAAGGACTTTGTCTATGTCACACTTTAGTCTTTGTCACTGGTGCGTGTGCCTGGACAGGGTGAGCAGTCACTGCTTTGGGATGGGCTGCTTGGCGGACAGCAGCAAGGCAGCTGATTCAGCTATATCCTCTGCTCTTCACTGGATTTAAGTAAAACATTTAAGTAAACAAGTCTTTCTGTATCTCTGTGAAATGAGCTGGGGTGACACAGGTGCCTTTGGACCAGTAGCCAAAGGAAGAGATGTTGTGCTTTACTGCCAGACTTCTTGTTGGAAGATTTCCCGAGGGTATTAATTTTGTCTTTATCGGGTAGTGAAGGTCTAAGTAAGGTTGCTTATCCCCCTGCTTCTGATTCACCTCAGGATTGGAGCAACAGTTGTGTTTGAAAGGGAGCTGATGCCCCTGGAGATAGAAGGAGGTTAGGATGGTGGGTTTTGATTAGAACAAAAGAGAAAATTCTAGGGAAATGCTTTTTCCCACAGATTTACAACATTCCCACTCAGTAAGCCTTTCTTTATTGCACAGCATTGATTTCTTTTGAATGATTACTTTGGCATGTAGTCTATAAGTAATGGCAACTTAACCGAATTGGAGCATTTTAGGCAGTTGGAATCTTGGAGAGTATTCGTCCTGTCCAGTCCACCCACAGGATTTTCTCTTTGCTGGGGGTTGGGACTGATAGAGTGAAGAAGTGGCCCTTTAGGAAAGCTGACAAGAGTGGATGGTGCTGCCTGGGGGAGCGGAGGCTGTTCTTATGAAAGCCTAATCTTTTACCTAGTGATGCCTGCTTCTGCTCAGCTCTTTTCAAAGAATCTTTCTGCCCCCTTCTACCTACACATCTGACTGCTCATTTTTCAAAGTGTTGATCAAGGGCTCTTTCGTCTTTTAATAAATGTGGTGCATCCATTCCAAAGTATGCCTTCTATAATTAATAACAATAAAATCTGGCTACCTGTGGAGACTGCAGACATTGACAAAGACCCAGGGAAAGTACAAGACGGTACCCGCAGGCTCAGCATGGTGCTCTCTGCCTGCTCCTTTGCTTGCCAGCCTGCACCTGCTCCCTAGATACCCTGCTTGCTTTTGGGGGGACTCTTTCTGTCAGGGCTCTTCTTTATGCTTTACTTGAACAGGAGAAAAAGTTGGATTGCAGTAGGGTGATGTCTCCCATTTAGAAGAGGAAGAAAGCACTTTGTTTGGGTTTCTTATTTCAAACCTGAGCTGACTTTCTGATGGATATAGGCAGATTGTTGCTCTGATTGTCCATGTAATGTTTTAACAAAAGGTTTTCCCTTAAGGTGCCATGTCCAGAGGCAAGTTAAGAAGGATTCTTTTTTCCTTTCTAGATGAGATCTCACAAGTGTTTAGCTTCGACCGGGAACACACCAGGTGTTCAATACACAGAACTGAATACCAGATGAATTTTATCCTCTGGGCCTAGAGTAGAAATCCTTGAGCATTCATGATGGCATGGAATGGGGAAGGTGTTTTGGCAAATGACAGCATTAATTTGAATGTGACAAATTAAGGTAGCTTTCTCTGACATCTGAGGCTCTGCTTTTTAAACATAAATATGAATTGCACATAAATAGGAATTGTGTATTGTGGATTGATACTATGAAAGACTCTGGTAACTAATTCATATTCATGTAGGCAGACACTCTGGAAGGATAACTGAGAAATTGGTAACAGTAGTCAGCCCTAGGGAAACAAATTGGGAAACTGCTGGTAGAGGTGGGAAGTAGCCCGCCTTTCACTGTATAATCATGTCATTTTATTGGGATATTTTTCCATGTGACAGTAGCATCTATATAAAATAATTAAAATATAGCAATACAAAAGAAAGATACTTAATGTCCACATTCATGCATAGTTGTGGATGTGGCTTGAGTGTGTTTCCCCAGTTATGTGCACTGGAAGCTTGGTCCCCAGTGTAGTGTTGCTGGGAGGTGGGCCTTCTGAGAGGTGATCAGGCCATGGAGTTACCACCCCCTGAGTGGATTAATGGTCATCTCACCAAGGGGGGTAGGTCTAGTGGTAACAAATTCTCACAAGCAGTGCAAGGCCTCTCCATGCAGTTGGCCCCTTCTGAATGTGTTTGGTTCCCTTTCGGATTGTCATGTTGTGATGCAGGCAGATGGCCCTCACCAGGATACAAGTGACATCATTGTCCCCAGAATCATGAGCCAAATGAACCTCTCCTCTCTATAAATTTTCCAGGGTCAGCTATTCTGTCATGGAGGTACCAAATGGACTAAGAAATAGATACAAATATCCTTTCTTTCTTTCTCCTCTTCTTTGATCTTTCTTCTTTTTCCTTATGTCAACAATAAAGCTGCGGGGCTGGGGATATAGCTCAGTGGAATAAGCGCTTGCCTAGCAAGCGCAGGGTCCTGAGTTCGATCCCCAGTACTGCAAAACAAAACAAAACAAAACAAAAACAATAAAGCTGTGAAGTGCTCATCTGCACCCTGAAGTAATAAGGAACACTCAGGAGTGGTAGACCAGGGATAGCACCTTCTTTTCATAAAGTTCTGCAAAATGAGAACTTTGCAGTTGATTTATGGGAGGTGAATCTACCGCAGTGCCCATAGATAGAGGTCTAGCCACCTACGCCGGAACTTTCCCACTTTGAGCCTGCAACCTATACTACATTCTGCATAGGGGTCTGTACTAAGGGAGGACCAAGCCCTTGGAACCGGACTGATTCAGGGAGACTGCAGATGGGAAAAGAAACAGAAGTTGCCCTACCAGCTGTTTCCTGAAAGTGATTCTTAGCCATGACCACAGACCTATTGTTCCTGTAACCTCGGGACAGGAGCCTGCCACTCTTTGACAATGGTATTTGAGGCACGTGCTCGAGTTTTGATGTCCTTGATGTTGGCTGTCTCACCTTTGTTTCCAGATTGCTACTGATCAAGTTTTATTAAGATTCTCCTAAAATAATGTTCTATTGCAAATTAATCTGAACATAGTATGGGCCGTGTTATTAGCACTGGACACTTACCAACTTTCAGGCCTGTGTGAACACTGGCCACAACTCAAATACAGAGAACATCTTTTGTATTAAATCCTCCTTCCTTGGATGGGCTCCTAAGGACAGGCTCAGGTACAAGCAAGAGAGTGCTGTGGTCTGAATATTTATGTTTCTCCCAAAACTCATGTGTTGAAACCTAATCCCAGAGATGAAGCTATCAAGGGCTGAGGATCTGATCATGTGGGGATAATTATCTGATGGGGGCAGAGTCCTCCTGAGTGGGGTTAGTGTCCTTATACAACAGACCCCAGAGAACTTGTTCTTTTTTGCTGTGAAGACATAAGACACTGCTGTCTGCGATGAGTGTGCTTGCGTAACACAGACAATCTGCTGGAGCCTTGATCATGAACTTTCTAGCCTCCTGACTTATGAGAAATAAACTTCTGTTGTTTACAAGCTAATCAATCTATGATATCTTGATTATGAGTATGAATGAACTAAGACAAGGTCATTTTGGCCTAGATTTTGCAGGCATCACCTGGGAAGTCTGTTGACCTTTTACATCATGTTAAGAGCTACACTTTGAAGAATCTTGCTTTACTTGTTGTCTTTGAAATAATGAATCTTGCTAATATTTATTGAATTCTCCCATAGGTTGTCTGATATTTTAAGGCATATTCAGTATGGATTCCTTCAAAACACCCAAAGCAGAACATTGCCCCATCTCCCACCCCGATTCAGTCAGCCCTGACCCTGAGGAGTGGTTATGATATGTCAACTTGAATGAAGTAAGAAACACCTAGTTGGTTAGTAAAGCATAGTTCTTGGTGTGTCTGTGGGGTCTTTACAGAGAAGATTAGTACATAGTTCAGCAAACAGAGGGGGAAAGACCTGCCTTGATTGTGAGCAGAACTGAGTGATCGTGTTGAGCCTGGAAGGGATTAAAAAATGGAAAAAAGAAGGAAGTGTGTCCAGTTTTCCAGAGCACTGGTCTGCTTGAGTGGGTGTCTGTTGCTGCTCTCAACTTTGGACCAAGGTCTCCAACTTCGTCAGGTTTTCAACATGGACCAAGGCCAGTGACTCTCCACATCTTCATTTCCTTTATAGCACTTCTCAGTACTTACCATCATTTACTTATTTATGTTTAATCTGTGCTCACCAGTATGTTGGCTGTCTGCAGTGAAGGACTACATCTTTCATATTCACCACCATTTCTTTAGCATACAGAGCAGTGACTGATCCATTGTTGATGTTTGCTAAACATGCATAGACACCTTGATGACAATTTATTTTTATGTGGAACATTGGGATGGTATTACTAATTTCCAGCATCATCACTAGCAATTCAGAGAATAAACATGTCCAGCTCTGAGCTGAGCTTGATGCTCGATAACTAGCAGCCAGTTGGTGGTCACTGGCTGCCTTTTTGTTTATTTTCTGAGGGCTGGGGATTTAGCTCAGTGGTGTAGCACCTGCCAAAGTCTCGAGTTCAATTACCAGTACAAAAAAAAAAAAAAAAAAAAGACCCTGTTCATTCACTTTCTGAAGGTGTTACGATTTATATCTAGATGTCCTCCCAAGGTGTCAAGAACTCATAAGTGGGGATTTGTGTTGATTGAATCAGGGGTGTGATCGTGGATCATGGGTGTGTGGTGCTGGATTCATCCACTGATTGGGTTATCCTAGTGTGGGAGTGGATGATAGATTTATTGAAGAGGGAAGACCCATGCTGGGTGTGGGTGGCAACATCCAATGGGCTTGCAGCCTGAATAGAATAAAAAGGGAAAGAAGTAGGAAGTCTGGCTACTTCCTGCTTCCATGGCATGAGTAGGCTAGTTATTCAGCTCACTATGCAATGAAACCTCTCCAAACTGTGAACTAAAATAAACCTTTCCTCCTTTAACTTGTGGGTGTTGGGTATGTCGTCTCAGCAACGAGAAAGTACCAAACACAGAAGTCATGAAAAGATGGTGCACCAAAAGCAACTTCAATGGTGAAGTGGTCCCTAAAGCATTGTCATGCTTGTCCTCAGCCCTGGGGAAAATAAACTACATTTTCTATTTGAAGGGGATGTAACTTGGCCACAAAATAAACTTCGTCATTTGGACCCGTCTGTCATTTCTCCCTCCACTCCTCCCGCATCTCCCTTCCTGGGAAGGCGCTCACATTTACTGTGGGTGTTATCTCCATAGCAGCTCTGTCTGCCACGGTGACTGATCTTTGGCTAACAAATAAGATTAGACAGCAGCACCACTGCTGTCCCATTCTGCCTTTGATGGAAGGTGTGGCAGCTGCATAAATCAGTAAATCATTGCAGGGAGACGCAGCCTGTGCTGCCTGGACATAGTTCAGGAGGCTGCTGTTTCCGCAAAGCTCTGCTCTGGCACAGAAGCTCCAGATGCCCCCTGTGGCTTTCTTTGACGTGGGAGGTGGCAGCATTTTCCTCTACTCTAGCATGAGGGCTGGGGTAGATTTGTGCTTTCATGCCTGGCTCCTTTGCATCCCTGAATGCTCATAAATCAGAACCCAGCACAGAACATAGGTCAGGAAGCCAGGGCTTTGTGGGGACTCGGTCTGGCCTCATTGTGACTAATTATACTAATGAAAGCATTGAAAAAAAGGTGTTTGAACATATTTTGTTGGCTAAAACAGCGAAGCTTGGTAAGAGACTCCCCCTTTCTCCCCCATTTGTGCCATAATGAGGAATCTGTGGGGTCAGGGTCATTCGTATGATCTCTGGTAGCGCTGTAGATAGAACCCAGCATCCCCTTATAATAATGATGATGATAAGCATTAACGGTGTTGAAACCTTACAGGTGCACTGTACCATTAATCACTTTACACATGGTTGTATTTAATCTTCTAGACTAATGAACTAAGGGAAACAGATCAAAGACCTACTTGGGGTGAACACATGCAGGCTGTAGGCACATAATCCTGATTTAAAAATTCAGAAATGGAAGTGAGTGATATCAGTCCAGTACCTACCCAAGCCTCAGCTTTTTCTATAAGGTATTTCTCCCACTGGCTTGGCAACTTAGGATGTCTCGCACCAAAAGAGTCTCAGGTGCGAAGTGGATTTTAGCAAGAGCTAGCAGCATGCCCAAGGCGACACACGCTTGCTGAAGTAGCACAGGCAAGATTTAAATGAAGTTTGTCAGACTCCAAACTAGATGTGGGGAGACTACATAAACTACTTAATAGGCATAGGCTCTAAAGTCCACCTTGTAGAAGAAGACTTCCTCTGCTGAGCCTCAGAGTCTTTCTCTATTACTAATAAATGGGCAAAGCAATTTCCACACGGTCAAGTCTGAAAGTAAAATAAGGAAACCTTTTGCATGTCTCATGAAGGGGAAAAGACTGAACTGTTAGGAACTTTCATTTTATCACTATCTCAGCTTCTAAACTTGTCATCTTTATAGTCTGTTGAATTAATGAAAGGAGCGAATCCTCATTGACATAGAGCAGGACACTGCATATTACGTAAAGTGCTCTGCACAGACCGATTTCAGAGCGCGGGAGACACAAATTCGTACTTTTCACTATCCTAACCCATAATCGTAACCCAGCATCCATTCAAATTAAAGCGCTGTAACTCTTTCCAGGAGTAGGAGAAAATAAACCTTGCTGACTTTTACTGGTTGATTTATTGTTACATGACAATATCGGGTATATTAAGTTTTAATATTGGCACCATCTTTTCACTGGAAGTCTTGTGTTGAGGAGCTCAGAAATTATTTCACTGTAAAAGGGACTTTCATTGCCATGTGTAGGCAGGTATGTAATTCTATCCTCTAAAAATTTGTAGAATTTCTTTTCAAGGTGTGAGAACTTTTGACATGGCTTGTTGTGTCATTCGAGCACAAAGGAAAGGTGATTTACTGTTTCTAGTGGCATAAATAATGTTCTGTTTGTTTCTGCATTATTTTCTAGTGGCATTGTTGATAATGCCTTGCAGTTTACTAGGCAGGGAAACCAGCTTTTCCCTGTAAATGTCGGGGAGGGAGAGTGAACAAACAGTATTGGATTTGAGCCTATGGGTTAGTGAAGACACTGGAGTGCTTATGTGCCATCTGCTTTAGGACTCCTATGGTTCATATGGGTCCTCAGTTACATTGGAAGACATCGCCCAGTTGGGATAGGATACTGCTACAAAGAATGTGCCATTTTTAGTTCATTTATTGGAACCACTAAAACTCTTCGAGGAACATGGCAAACTTCTGATCCTCGAGATGAAGTAATTCCTATGGCGTAATGCATGCACTACCAAAGACAAAGCATCTCTTCTGCTGTGGCAACTTCACACCCTCCTATTCTTTCTGTTCTTCTCCACTCTGATGTACCTGCACCAATTTTTAAAAATACATGTCAGTCTGTGAAAATATCACGTGAGAATTCTGGTATAACAAAACTTCCTGGGGAATTCTATAAAACATATATGATAGAAACTATTATGGATCCAAAGTCCATTTTATTCTTCTGTCTTAGTTATGTAAGCTGAACTTTGTCTGAAGTGGCAATATGATTACCCAAGAGACATATTTTCCAGTTTCCATTATAACATGATGCAGCCATTCTGTAGATCTTGATTTATGAGAAAGGTTCTAGCCACTTTAAAGCTAACCCAGGTGTCTGGAAACTTAAATAATTGTGATAAGCAGAAGTTATTGAACAGATCTTCGGAGAAACAGAACCATGGAGTAATTGATGTGAGCCTTTCTAACTTTCCTTCATGCTGGACTGTGGACAGATGGCTGGTTCCCTGGTAGCCATATTAAACAAGGAGGCAACCTTTGGGTACTATAGTAAGGATGGTAGAAGAAATCTTGGTGTCTGATGAGTTAGGCAAGACACTCTAGTACTTACATACCATCTGCTTTAGGACTCTCATTAAATACATGAGAAAACGCATTTCTGATTTATTTACATACGAGTATTCAGTCATCTCTTACTAGCAGCATTTGGGAGAAGCAGTTGCCATGTTGTAAATACACTTAAGAGGCCTTATGAAGCGGTCCAAGTAGCAAGGAGCTGAGCTTGTTTACTGACTGCTAGCGCGGACTTGCTTTCTTAGAAGTGGGTCCTAGTAGCCCAGTCAAGCCTTCTGATGACTAGAGCTCATCTTGAAGCTTGTTTTTGGCCTCGTGAAAGACCAAGAGGAAGTTAAGTGCCTTCTGAATTCCTTTAGAACCTGCATGGAAGAATAAATGTTTGTAATTATTCTAGTCTGCTAAAGCAATATATAAAAATATAGGCTTTAATATCTTATATATTTATTATATGTATTAAAATGATACACCAAGTGAAGAATGTAAAAATCTGATATTCAAAAGCCTATAAATGAAAATACCAAGCCCCCTTGAGAAGGCATCATAGTTAAATATGGGTACAGACTTAATTGGTTTTTTAGCCATTCTTAGGACTATAGCAGATAATAACCCTCATAACTTTCACGCTCCACTGATCGGGCATTTTCTTATCTACCATATGGAAAGTTAACATTAGACTAAACAAACCCCAACGTATCCTCTCCTGCTCTATTTGCTTCCTGTGTGGCTCTGTTTGCAGCTCTGGAGGGCTGGGTGGCCTATTGGACACGAGATCATGGAGAACGAGATTTTAAGAGTGCTTCCCTTTCCTTCTTAAAGGCACTTGGTGTTTCACAGGGGAAACCAGTCTTTGGAAAGGAGAAGGCCTACCCAATTTCAAGTTCAATTTAATTTGAGGGAGTGAACTGCCTGCTCAATCTAAAGCAAGGTCTGCATGGTTAGCCACCTGAATTCCTGCCACATACCAAACAGCTATCATTGGTCCAGGCTCCCAGACATTTTTCCCGGTTTTCATAAACACTTATTTAAGTTTCCAGACACCTGGGTTAGCTTTAAAGTGGCTAGCACCTTCCTCATAGATCAGTGTCTCACTTTCAGTCCATTGGCTTGTGAGGCTTCTGTAATCTTCCATCAATCACACCCCTGTTGACCCCTGTGTGTTGTAAAAGGTTGCCAGCACAGCTGCGGCACATGACATGTATATATATCTCCAGTTTCCTTAAGCTACAGCACCCTTTAGGTTGGGAGTTAAGTTTCAAGGCCCGAGGATTATTGGTCATTCGATTCTGATTAACTACCTATTGTTTGTTCCCTCTACATCCTGTCAAGTATGAAGCTGAAGGAGAAGAGCTTTCCAGGTTCTGCTAAAGCAGTAAAGGTATGCTAAATGCAGAAGGGGGCTGCAAGGCATTTCTGGAACAGCCCCATAGCATCAGGGGTGAAGACCCATATTCATTGGAGAGTCCATTATCATTCATTTCTGACCTGTCTAGTTAGTATCCCAAGGATCCATTTGTGACAACAGTTGGTTGGTAAATATCAGAGCCATCTGTAGATTAATGGCAAATTGTCCAACTGAATTTACTCAGATTCCCCTAATTAAACCAGTGGCTACTCAAAGCTATTGTTATCACTTCTGTAGTGACTTTTAATGTGTATTTCATCTTCCCCTTCCTTTCCTTTTCTGAGTACATGCTTGCAGGCTAGAAGCTGAGATTCCTGACCGAATTCCTCTTTGGCTGGGTTTGCTTTTCTTTCCTCCCTCCCTGCCTCCTTTCCTTCCTTTTCTCTTTTCTTCTTCCTCTGCCCACTTCTTCCTCTGTCTCTCTCTGTCTGTGTGTCTCTCTGTCTCTGCTCTTCTCCGTCTCCATCTCTGTCTCTGTGTTCATCTCCGTCTCTCTCTCTCTCTCTCTCTCCACTGAACTGGGTGATAAGTAAACTTCCAAAGACAGAGAATGAGTCACCATCAACGTTGTTCCAGTAGAAATGTTCAGAGCCTGTACAGTATATACATCTCTATGCTTCCCACTTCAAAGTTCTGTGGTGGTGTACTTTAATAAGACACTCATAACAGCACCGGTCAGCTGAACACATTTGGGTGATAATTTGAGAGTTGGGTTTGATGGATGAACCAGTGCTCTCTCTGCTGGAAGGAGGGGGCAGTGCACCTACTCCTGGTCTGTGAAGACTTCCTGAGTTAGGTGTTCCTTCACTTCCGATTGGAAATATATATATATATATTTTTTGTTATTCCCCTGTGGTTGGAGTGTGATGTGTGCAGCACCAAGGAAAGCCTTGTTAAGAGCTGTTCTGATTTCCTAAACAGACAAGACAAAAGGAGTTATGTATGAGATACTCTGTTGCTATGGAAGGGCAACTGCTTATTTGGTTCTTTTTGCAAATAGGAAGCTTCTTTCCTGCTTTCATACTGTGCCCAAGGTAGTAATCTCAGCAGCATGAAGTAAATGAGAGTGAGCAACGCAGGTGCAATTTATTCCCAAATTGGATCTCTATCAGCTTCACTAAAGTCACTATGAAATGAATATATGGACATGTGTAAGCACTAACACACACACACACACACACACACACACACACACACACAGAGAGAGAGAAACGTACACATGTACTTATGGTCTCATTTCTCCACTTCATTGTACTTACACCTTCCAGTCATTGTCGGAGAAAGGGAGCCTCAGCACACGGGTAAATTTTGGCTGAGATGAAGATATCTGGTCTGAGATGAAGGTATTCAGATGAAGGTATTTAGATTTAGGTATTTTTTGTTAAAAACCAGATCAGACAGGTACGTTAAGTCAACGGTTTCTTTGGGATCCATCTGACTGCTTTAGTTGTCACTTAATACGTGATGACTGTGAGCTATGCTCAGGTGAAGGTGCTTTTCATTTGTGAGCTCAGTAGTCTTCTAATCAGCATAGCAAGGGCATCAGTGCAGAACCCAGGAGCAGTCTATTAGAGAGAACAAAGCAGCTACACAAGCTGTCACTGAAAAGTGCTAACAATCCAGGGCTGCCACCCCTTTTCTTCCTCTTGCTTCATGACCTCTCTTACATTCTTTAAATACACTCTTCCACCCTTGGTATCCCTTCCAAATACCTACATTCTTCAAATACACCCTGTCACTTTGGACATCTGGATGTGAAGGACTTACCCAGGACCCAGGGCTATTGGGATATAGTAGTTGAACTATACCTCAATTGTATATAGTCAATGCTCCACTGGGAGTTGTTAATATACAACTGGGGGCATTGTATATCATATCTTTGCTGGAAACCTGGAGTGGTTTCTATGTTATGCTTAGAGATGACTCTGTGGGTGCTGTTATAACCTCACTGTCCTGTATAGAACCAAATAATGGAACTAACTAACCCCCTAAGAGTTCTTTTCTTGTTTGGGGGTCACATGGGTACACTGAGCTATCTACATTTTCCTCTGCTCCTTGAGAAGTGAGATCAGGGTTAGGCATACAGGCAGCACTATCCTAAGAACACCAGTTAGAATATCAATCAGTTACATCCAAATCCCAATTACTTCTACTAGTTGCATGATTTTGGTCAAATTTCCTTGTCTTTTTAAGCTTCAAGTTTGTGTTTAGAAAGGTCAAGTTGTTATCTGTGTTTATCCCATGTGATGCCTTATATCTAGATGCCTCTCCCAAGCCTCTTTGGGGCTTCTGAGGTGACTGGATAATGGGGTCATGATAGTCATCAGTGGATTAGTCTACTGGTGAGTTAATAGCTAAAGGTGATGTTGGGAGGTGAAGCCTGTTGGAGGACCTGTGCTACTTGGGGCGTGGTCTGGAAGGGTCCATCTCCCTCCTTCCTCCTTGATGTCTCTTCATGCCATGAGCCTCCCTGCCTTGGAACCAACCTACTATGGATGAAAACCTCCATAAACTGTGAGCCAATACAAAATTTTCCTCCTTAGATTTGTGGGTTTTGAGTATTGTGCCTCAGCAATGAAAAAGTAACTAAGACACCCCATCATTTTGTTAAAGATTCACATGGAATTATTTATCCGTTAAACAACAAAAAAGTCATCTATAGATGCTAAGCTATTTTCTGGGTATCAGACATGGGGGGATAATAAATAGGTTTTGGCTATAATTGTGGGGGTTACTGACTACAGTTAGAAGTTATCATGTGTAAAGGAAGGAATAGATAAGGTAGTTATAGTGTCTGAGAAGTGCAGTGGGGAAGATAGTACTCACAGATTTATGGAGAGTAATGGGGAGGAGATTACTTGATCTCAGAGCTTCTTCAAAGACATCATATTTGAACTAAATAAGTGTAAATTGTGTATCTCAGTTCCTGGCAACTGTAAGAGCCCTGTAAATATTTGCTGGTATTTGTCAGAGCCCCACTGCAGTTTGCAGCCTGAATGCTGTTCTCGTCACCTCCTTTAGACTATTGTTTGCCGCCTCCAAGCCATGGTACATAGCTTTTAAAAATGTGAATGAATGAATGAGCAAAAACTTATAATACAGATGTCCATATCCATTTCTAAAATACTATGTCACTTACTAATGGAGTGAACAGGAAAGTGAAAGGTTTAGAAAAAGCAGCTTTGTCACCCCTCCCCTGAAACAAGACGTTGGCCTTGCTAGAGGACAGAGAGCGGTACAATCCCAGGATTAAGTGCGGACAATAAAATTACCCTTGGTGGGAGGCTTCAGTTGAAAGTGTTTCCTCCCAAGATTCTGTAAGGTGCTGCAACTTCCTGGGCATAAACAGATGGGAATTGAAGTTAACTCAAGTCTCTGTTAATAGGGAACTGGAGCCTCCATGTTGGCCAAAAAAGCACTGAGGTTGTTGTCCCCGCTTGTGCGAAGACTTCTTCTGGAAGGCCAGAAGTTGAAATGCCCAACCAGCTGTACCCAACCCCTCTTCCTATGACCTGCATTAGCGAAGCGCTCCATCATTCACCCACAACGCATCCAGGAACAGGAGACCTGCCAAGACCCTCCCTCCACCTCACTCCCAATGGCCAGGAAGTCAGCGATTCCGGCCACTTCACCTCTTTACCACCTCCCCTATTCTGTTCACTTTCTATAGTCTTCAGCTGGCTCTCTCCCTGTGATCCATTAGCAGCTTGACTTGCAACTGTTGACTGTAGTGGCTTTATAGAATGTTAAGATCTCAAAAGGCAGAGACAAGGCTGTTTATCTCTACAGCTGTGATTCCTGAATTATGGACAGGAGATTCTTAGAGAAATGGCTAAGAAAATATTGCAATATATTCCTATCTCTGTGCTCTATGGATTGGATAAACAACAAGGGGAAAAATAGCTTTATAAATATTTAAAGTATGTGTAAATGTTTTTATTAGGAGATGCAAATTTATTGTAAGGAATTAATGAATTCATAATTGATTTTTGAATTCATAATTCATTTGTAAATGAATGAGAAAATAGATCTTTTACAATGTAGGAGTCCATAAAGTCACTTTCTTGTATAAGTGGATCTTTTATGCTTGATAAAGAAGTCTTAGAGTACTGCCATGACACACATCGTGGTTTGAATATTGCCTAGGACAGAGCATGGCACTCAACACATGCATATTCCAGTTGAAACCCGTACTTGTGAGTGGGATTGTGGAAAGACCACTGAATATTATTCTTCCCAAACTGCACTATGACCATCTAACTAGGTCAGGCAACGTAACAGCAGCTTCCCGGGCTTCTGCTGGATGCCTGCTCAGAGGGATAATCTGTTCTCTGGGTTCTACTCACTACCATTTTTTTCTTGAGTGTTTGCTGGAGTGAAGTATCTTCAGCTAATAGAGCAAACACAAAGGGGTTTTGAATGGTAGTTTCACAGATTTATATTCCCGAGAAGGCTTGTGCTGGGCTGTTACCATCTCTGCTTATTCTGTTTATTCAGCATGAATGTCTGGCACATGCAGTTGTTCTGCTGGTTTTTATCAGATATACTGTCCCAAGCTACCACGGGGGAATATCTTCATTATTAACATAATAAAAGAGAAGTCAGGGACTCCTGGAAACTGCATATTCCTAGAACTTGCCTTGTGTTACATACTGGCTGCTAATTAGCACCTAGCTAACAGTGGCAGGGCAGGAAAGGAGGGAGTGATACCCAGAAACACAGCACAATGTTATGATGGCTGTTAGGGAGCCTGCTCAACTCAGAGTATTGCTGCAGAAGGAAAAGGGTGGGAGAAAGGGCTTTAACTAACAAGCGGCCTCCTACCCGTGGGTTACATGACTGAATTCTGTAGGCTGCGAGCTGTGTAAGTCAAGTGCTTACCTCTGCACAAAGACCACATATCTGTGCCTGTATCCCATCGTCTTTTATTTGTTCCTTGATACAGCCTGAAGGTGAGCCTCACTTATCTGCTCAGAGGGCCTAGGAAAGGCTTGTCAGAAGAGAAAGAGACACCAGTAATGCAAAACATAATATTGCAAACATTGAAGCAATTCCCAAGTACATAAATAAAAGTGAAAGTTCACCTTAATGCCCTTCCTTGATCTCATTTTCCCTCAAGAAATAAGCACACTGTATCTAGAATCCATCTATTCACATCTATTGATATATTTAAATGTAAAGAGTCATAATGTTTGGTTTCTTCACTGTATCTTGAAAATCTTTCCATGTCATGAGTGTAATATCAAAACATGTTATGCTAATACATTTATCATAACTATGACATACACAGTACTTCAATTATAGATATGGATGTGCATATCATAATTTATTTGATAACTCATTTATTTAGAAAGTTAAAAAAAAACTTTTCATGCAGAGCCATAATAGGATTTTATCCCTTGTATTTTCTTGTCTTCCCCCTCTCTTCTAGTTTCTGTGCTTCCTACTTCTTTTGATGTGGCAGGCTGACTAACAAATGGCCCCCAAATATTGTCAGTGTCACTGTGAATGTTACCTGATATTGAGAAAGACAATTTGCAGAGGTGATTAAGTCAAAATTTTGAGATGGGGAGATTACCCTGGGTTATCTGGGTGCACTCTGTGCAGTCAGAACAGTCATTAGAAGAGGATGAACTGGTTCAAAAAAGAAGCCAGTCAAGACAAATTTATATAGAGTAAGAAATGTTAAAACAAGTATGCACATGGAGGCAGAATTGCTTGTTTCACAGAGAATAAGTGAAACCCATGAAATTTCTACTAGGTAGGACGGAATCTGCGTATCTGTCTTTACTAACAATCTCCAGAACTATCACATGGTGCTATACTTTGGATCTGGAATGACATGCAAAGATCCATGTGTTAAATGCTTGATCCTGAACTTGGTGCTACAGGAAAGTAGTGGAACCTTAAGATGTGGGGCTTAATGGAAGGAAGTTGGATCACTGGCGTGTGCCTTTAAAGGGATAGGGAACTGCAGCCCTTTCCTGTCTGTCTTTATACTGATTGTCATAGGTGAGCAATTCCTCTGCCATACATTCCTGCTATGATGATCTGCTTCACCACAGGCCACAAAGCAATGGGCCAGCTGACACTGGATTGAACTCCTTGAAACAATGAGTCCAGGAAATTCCTCCTCTTAAATTGTTTATCTCAGATATTTTGTTGTTTTAGCACAGAGCTGACTGAGATATATGGCCCAAAGATGAAGACAGACTATAATCAAATAACCTGGAGAGATTACCTCAACTGTGCATAGTTTTCACCGAAATGCACAATTTTTTACATCATTACAATTCTGAGTCAGGCGTTGTTAAACTGTGACCAATGCATGGAGTGGGGCCCATTGACTGTTTTCATCCAGCAAGCATGCTAAAACCGGTTTTACTAATGTACATTTGCAATTGGCATGACCCTCAAGGCCACCAACTTTAGGTTGCTATTAAGTGAAATGTTATCTCCAAAATAAAGACTCCTATTCTTCACATTAATAGACCTGTATTACAACAATTTGTGCTCAAAGATCATTAGCATATTTTGAAGTTCTTTAATATAAATTTAGTGGACATTTGTCCTTTCTTGTCACACAAATACCCATATAATGTCTTTGATTTTGCTTCTTGGCTGCAAAACCTGAACCATCTATTATTTGTTGCATTACAGGAAAAACTTGCAGACTTCTGTTCTATACTCGTAATTTGTTAATTTTTTCTACTGATACTGATTCTGGTATATTGGTCTGTTTGCTCACTTGTGAAGCATACTTATTTACTCCAAGTATTGGATGATGGTTTGACATTTTCACTAGGTATTTCTTTCATTGGCTGTGCACTATTGTCCCATGTAGCCCCAGTATGTTTCCTGGTGTCATAGACTAAGAGTAGCTATGCCAGAAGGCCTGGTGGCAGAAAGTCAGTTACTTAGGTAGGAGAAGGGTGCTTATAGTGAACTCATATGAATAAATAATCAGGTTTAAGAGATTGGAAAAGTATGTCATTAAGGAGAATGCCTTCTCAGCCCTGCAAGTTAAGGTCTTGGGCTTGAGGAAAGAGAAGGTTAAAAAGATGACAGAGAACATGACAAAGGGGAAAGGTTGGTTGCTCCTGAGACAAGGGAATGAACTCAAAGTAGAAGGACCATGTAGACAGGAGTGGGGCCCCTAAGCAAGGAACTCTCAGTCTCCTTTTTCAGTAAATTCTATCTGTTTCTATTGCCAGGGAAGCTGTGCAATGTAAGTTGCCACTGGTGGGTCACCCAATCTTTCTTTGAATGTATCATCACCACAGGTTGAGAACCTCTTCAGTGTCCTCTAGCTGACCGCCTTCTGGAATTGTCTGCATCAGTTGATCATCTGTTCACCACTGACCTGATCTTTCCATGAGGCTATACAAATACCTTTTCATTTTCTTTCCACTTGAAGTCATTCCCCCAAACTGGGCTTAGCCTTGTCATATTTCAAGCGGTGTGTAGGAAAGGAAGGGAAACTCCCCATCGTGCCTATGAGCTCCTATCTGACTCTGATCTAACACAAATCCCTTGGGGCTGTCCTTTCTGTAAGCCCTTCTTGCTTTCACTATTTTTTTACATATAACTATAAGAGGAGTCAATATTACCTGTGACCTATTGATTTAAACAGAAAGTGAGGGAGTAGTTTAATAAATGCTAGAGCAACAACTTCCTGGTTTTTTTTATCCCCAAAGAAGCATCCTTGTACTGTGCAAAAAAGTTCAAACAGGGATGCCTTTGGATTGAGATTTCCTGGGTGCAAGTATAAGCAAACTGGAGCTCAGTGTTAGCAGTAGAGGAAAGCTGGGGACATGACCAGTCAGCAAGAATCAACTACTCTCTGACTGGCATTTTTCTCCTCTAAATCAGCTAACTTTTCTTTGTCTTCTCTTCTCATAAAAGCTTGTAATGGAGTATTTTGAAGCACTTTTGGTCTAAGATACTACCTTGTTTATGAAATTTTTCATGCTCAAACTATTAAATTTAACTTGTTTCAGGTTTTCCCTTTTAATATATTGGTGTCAGAAGTGGGATTAGAAGTAGAATTTATAGCCACCTCCATCAGTACCAAGTTATCAGGTAAGGTGCTCACCAGGCCTCACTGTGACCTTTGATCTCTTATAGTAACTGCAGGCTGTATCTTTCTAGATTCTGAGCTCTTCAAGTTTACTTGAATAAAGAAATTATTTCTTTTTTCCCCATTCTACACTGAGTTGGATCCAGTTAATAGTTCTCAGGCATCTGAATGGGTGAAATAAAAGCTCAACTAGGTAAAATGTCAAATTATGTTTGAGAGTTTGATGGACTAGATCCAGTTAGGAGGTTTTGGGTAGGTATTTTTTGATAATGGGGTTATCACAACCTAAACAGTTCAGACCTCTACCTTTTGGAACACCAGATAATTTCATGCATTACAGTTATGAGCCAGATGTGGATTTTTGTGAAAATGGGTTAGCATTACTAGGAACAAGTTATGACAACAGTGGCCATAATGGAGAAATCTTAATTTAGATAAAGTTATTGTTATGGTTTATACATTATGTCAACTTGGGGAGTCTAGAGGTTTGGCTGAGTGACTCAGCAGGAAGCCAAGGTGCTTACTTTGTACACATCCTGAGCCTGTGAAAGAGAACATGGAGACTGTGTGAGAGGTACACGCCCCGTGGGTGGGGGTAGGTAGGCTGTTTACAAGGTAAGGGAGAGAAAGAGGCTGCTTGCCTGCCATTCCTCCCTTCTTGCTGGTTGCTTTTGCTGGGCCATGAACAGTTTGCCCTCTGCCATGTGCCACTCTGCCTCAGAACCAGCCAAGTATGGACTGAAACCTCCACAAACTGTAAGCTAATTAAACCTTTTCCTTCCCTCATTTTGGGCGTTAGGTATTTTGTCTCAGCAATGAGAGAAAAGTAAGACAGTTACGTATTTGTGAGGCACCTTAGAAAAGAAGAGATGAAGATATGCAAAGTCAGTGGGATGCATGAGCATGTAAAATTTTTTTTTTTTTTTTTTTTTTTGGCGGTACTGGGGATCGAACTCAGGACCCTGCGCTTGCTAGGCAAGCACTTATTCCACTGAGCTATATCCCCAACCCGAGCATGTAAAAGATTAAATAAAAAATTATTTCCTTGAAAGTTTCTTTATAAAATAGAATGAAAAGTTTAAGCAATAAACTAAGGACATGACTGGAGAGGAGTGCATCCTAAGTTACCTCTGGCTTCTTTTCTCTACCAGCCTTTACCTCAATACTCTGAGCTCACGAAATTTTTAATCAATTATCATTCCACCCTGCGGATGATGAAGCATGTGGCATTAGATATATGCCATACAGAATGAGACCCTCTGATAAACCAGACCTGCTGGCATAGCCACTTTTACTGTGTGGTCTAAGGCTGAGCTTAAAACCACTGAAAGAGACCTTCTCAAGCCAAAAGAAAATTATACCAAGAGATGTAAAATTCTCATATGAGCTTAAAATCCAGGACTCCTTAACCTTCACAAATTCAATCCTGTGACACTGGGACTGATAAGGCTTGAAAATGGATGTGAGAAGCAGAAGGGAAGGATTCTGAGGATGATCTTGAAGACTCCTCTAAGACCTCTCCAAGAGAGAGGCCAAGGGCAGCTAGAAGAGTTGCCAAAGCCCTTTGAATTTAGCTTCTAAGATTTTCTCCTTGCAAAATTGATTGGTCTGTTATTTATCCTTGCAGGCAAAAGAATGATGAGCCAGTTTCAGATTACAAAGCTTACTTAGGATCATTATTTGTGAATCATTCTGGGCTTGAAATACAGTAGGGAGTATTTTCTACAGGGGCTGAAGTAGCATTAACTGCTGTATTTATATACAAAATTCACTCGGAGCTTAGCAGTCTAATTAAGAAGCATAAACCAGGGTGGTAAGTTATAGATATGGTTAAATTGGTTGCTTTGTCAGAGCATTATAGGGGACTCTAGAAGAGGACACATATTCAAAGGACTGAGAAGCTTTTATTTCTCCCACTACAATTGCTAGAACCAAACCCCAGAGGACCTTTTTGTCCTATTTTAAATCAGACCCAAAAGATCCTAGACTGAAAAAGTCTTTACTCTAAAGTACCTGCCTTTATGGCCAGCAAACCAAGATACTGGAGAAGCCCAGTTTTGTCTCAGTTCACCCAAAAGCCTCTTTTATTTGGACCAAAGTGTTTCTCCACTCAAGGAAGCCCGCAAGATAATAACCAACACTGATTGGGCTCCAAGGGATTCACCAGTGTATTGTTCTCTCAGTATCTTTTAATAAACAGGAAGAAGCAAACATTGAGGCAAACAGAAGTTGGGCATGGTGGAGCATGCCTGTAATCCTAGCACTTGGGAAGCTGAGGGAGAAGGATTGCCATGAGTTGAAGGCCAGTCTGAACTACACAGCGAGACTCTGTTTCAAAAAGTAAAACAAAACAAAACATTGAGGTAATGGAAATCTACAGCATCTTGGTGGACACTGGAACTACCTTACCTATTTTAAACTCCACTACAATAAATCAGCAGATCCCTTGAAGTAAAAGGGTCATTTCTGTGGTGAGGGTTTCGGATCAGGAGAATAGGTGCTCATGTGCCTCCAGTTGGTGCTGGAGCTGTTTTGAAAAATTTACCTTTTTATGTATGATACACCTCCAGTGAACTTGGTAGGATGCGACTTACACTCTGAGTTGAAGGGCCCATAAAGTGGTCTACTGAGGGAGAGATAATCTTAGCAATTCCTGCCTCCCTTAACCAGATTGGTCATGCTCTATATAGGTAGAAATGGAGATGCTTGTAGTACTATTGAGCTTTCTAAAATACCTGTATGTTTGGGGTCTTTTCTTCTGACATAAGACGGGTTAAAAGTGTGGAGCCTATAAAAGTCCAACTAGAGCATTCTAAACCTTTCCCTGAATTACCATTTCCATTAAAGCCTGACGTGATTTAAGGATTCTCATGAATTGCAGGAGACTTGATTAAACAAGGCCTTATAATTCTGTGTACAAACACTTGTAACACTCCAGTTGTGCTAGTTAGAAAACCAAGTAGAGGTGGTTGGAGATTTGTTCTAGATATACGCACCATTAATAAAATTTGGATACCAAGGTTTCCGTTGGCGCCAATCATTGTCTAACACACCTACCAGTTCAAACTGGTTCACAGTATTAGCCTTTGCTTTGCTTTCTCTGGGAGGCCGGTTAACATAGAAGGTCTGACTGTATCTGCTATTAGCTGGGAAGCTCCACAGTGCACTTGAATGAGCTGTCAGCAGATTTTACTGAAGCCCTTTCATATTTCTCCAAGACATTTCATCAAGGTATTCTAACTCTATATTTTCTACTACATTCTCCTCCAACTCCACATGTGGGTGGTCTGTAGCTTCTCCTTGGGCAGAGAATTCTTTCACTTTACCCTTCACAGAAGCTCACACATAAAGGTCATAAAGTTTGTGTGGCTCATCATCAACCTTCAAGGGAGAAGGTACTTAGCTCATGACCTGATTGCTAAAGGGATTTCTCTCTCACCTGGGAGAATAAGAGCTATTCAGTTCCCCCAGCTACTGTAGATCCTGAGTATCAAATCTTTTCTCTAATAGCTTTTCCTTTGTAGGAGCTCACTGTGAACCTAGTACCCAAGTATTTACTTGGGAAGACATTCATGAATAATTGCAGGGATTATGAATAGATATTTATTTCTGACAGATCTAGAGGCTAGAAAACTAAGATAAAGGTACTGACTGACTTGGTTCCTGATAAGCGCCCGCTTTCTGGCTTTTCTGATGACTATCTTCTCTGTGCTTATATGATGAATAAAGGGATCCTTGTCCCTCTTTCTGTAAATCTTCTAATCCCATTATGAAAAGTATTATCCTCATCACTTATCAAGCCCTAATTATTCCCAAACATCCATCTCCAACAACTACCACATTGGAGGTTAAGGTTTCAACATACACACTTCAGAGGAATATGATTCAGCCCATAGCCATCTCTCTCCCCTCCACTGTCCTTGTATGTAATGTGACTTTAACACCTATATAGAAATGTATGCATATATGCTTGTATGTGTGGTCACGTACCATGAAACAACATTTCGGTCAATGATGGGCTTCCTACACAAGAATATCACATTAAGATCATATTGTTGCTAGAAAATCTTGTCAGCTAGTGATATCATAGCTGCATGAAAAGACTTTTAATTCACTGAAACTTGCCTTACAAAAACCTGCAGTGTTAGGCCTTCCAAGTTCCGTCAAGCCTTTTAATTTATTTCTTAATAAACATAACAACAAGGTGTTAGGAGTCATTATGCAACAAAGTGGGGAAAAACCAGACCCACTGCATATTATAGCCTGCAACTAGACTCAGTAGCTGAGGCATATCTTAGTTATTTGAAACCATCAATTATAGCAGTCAGATCGGTAGAGGCCCTGTCTGGGCTGGTTTTAGGATATCAACTATTCTTCTAAATTCTGCTTGCTGTGGAAAGTTTATTAAGATCAAGTAAAACTCAACGTTTTTCAGAAAATAGGCTAACATATTAGGAAAATCTTTTTTTAAATGGGTGTTATAATTATAATTTATAATGACTGTCATATAGACATGGTACAGTTTATTTAGACATTTCCTATTTATCATTACCAAAGATGCCTCATAAATAATAGTAATAATACAATAAACAACCCTGCTTTTCTTTTGTGGTGCCAGAAACTGAGCCTAGGGAATGCTAAACTGCATCCTGAACTTTCTTATTTATGTGTTGGTTTGTTTGTGTACTTGTTTGTTCTTTTTAGACAGGATCTGGTGAAGTTTTCCAGGCTGACCTCAAACTCATGGACTTCCTGCTTCAGCTTCTCAGGTAGCTGGGATTCCAGGCTTGTACCATCATACCCAGCAGAACATACAATCCTTTTGATTTATTTACTATTTTTTCACTTTATGGAAAAAATAAAATAAGATTTTCAAACAAAATAATAGGAGAATAACCATAGTTAGTACACTGTGTATTGTTAACTTCAAAGTAATTACTCAGAGGACAACATATGGGTATAAAAATTTTTCCAAAAACTATTAGCACAAACCTTTCTTTGCAGTGAACTAAGTGAAACTAGTACTATCGTTGTCTTGTATGTTTTTCCTTATCCTGTCACTATTTAATCTCCCTCTAAGTTGCTGCAGTTTATTTAACCCTGTTATTTTATTTACTTTGCCTGAAGGTGTAAGGACCACAACTGTGTAAACGTGGTATAACAACTACGGGCTCCTCACAACAATTTATGGGATGTTCCACTAGGTGATCCTAAAATAATACTCCTTGTTGCTGGGTCTTCTGTTAAATATGACAAAGGAAAATACACAGAGTATGCTATAACAACCCAATATGGACTCACAGAAAAGAGAACTATTTTCTGATTTAAATCAACTCAGCCTGCACAGCATTTTGCCCTTATCTGATCTTATTGAGTTGCTAAAGTAAATATTTAGATGGGTAGAAGATGTGCTTTTGAAGCTGTTCGTTATTTTGACATACTGTGGAAACACAGGAGGTTTTTTTTTTAACTTCTAATGGGAACCTCATCAAAAATGGATTTCAAGCAGATGAACTCTTCTGTTACATCACAATCACAAATTGTCAAATTAAAATAGAAGCTTACACTCGTCAAACCAAACCTGAGTGTCCAGGAAATGCCCTAGTGAATTTTTTGTTGAGACAGTGAGACCTGAATGTGTTAAGACAGGCAATTTGAACTCTGTAAGATTTGATCTGAAGCAAACCACCTATTATTTAGTCAATAAACAGTGATATGTACCTGAATCAGGAAAGTAAAATGGGCACTTAAAAAGGATGTAACATTTTTTTTAAATTTTAAAAGCAAAAGAATGAAAACATTTGGATGAACACACACACACATTTAGAAAATAACACAAAAACAATACAAGCAATACAGAATCTCAGACAAGGTGATAGGAAATTAACAATGGCTGTTGTATTACACATTGATATCTTCAAAAATTTGGATACTCAGATAAACAAATATAGACATGTAAGATTGATCCTACACTTAAACATTAACTGTTCCTTTCAATAGAGCAATAAAAGCTAGTAATACAACTATACTAGCCTTCCTGTGTATACATGTATATTTTTCTCCCTTTTGTCTTTTTTCTTTTCCCTCATCCCAGTTGTTCTTTTAAAAAGATGTAACTTTAACATTAAATGTGGACTCACAGAAAGCCCAGTTGTCTTGTTAGTCTTTAAAATGACTATTAAAGGCTCTACAATTCAACACTCAACAGATTGTGAAAAATTATTGGTGGGGTTATTGTTCTAGAGTCAGAAAAATGGTTTATAACTGATGTCTTATTTGTCAGACTCAGAATCTTGGAGAAACCATTAAGATTCTAGGTGGTGCTTTTCTACCACCGGCCAGACCACGTGAACAGCCACTGCCCCCTCATTCGCATTCCAGCTTCAACAGAGCATCAGTGTGCAGTTGTAATCATGTGTCTGTTCTCACATGATTGGATGGATGGAAACCTCCCCATGCTGGATGGCTAATGCCACAACAGCAGAAAACAACTTAGCGAATGTGTTTCCTTAGTGGTGCACATTTGGAGAATCACTAACAGAGAAATCCATTTTGCTGTGAAAATTATAAAGTAATTCAGTGAGATTCTAAGAACACAATGGCATTGCAGTTGTTCTGCTCACCCTCACCCTTCTAGAAAAGTTATAGCATTTTAAGACTAAAATTGGCAAAGTGCACTGAATCAATTGGTTGGAAAAGCTTTACACTGGCTTAAATGGCATGAGAGGTACTCCTACAAGAAAGCACAAGTTGAAACCTCATGAAGTAACAACTGAAAGGCTTATGCCCCTAATGACAGGACATCATGTATATCTTGTACATGTAACTTCTGATGTCACCCAATATCGTAAGACTGAGATACATTATGCCAAAGCATATTTACACCAGGTAAATATGATCTCCCAAATGATGATTAGATTTTCTATGACCTAGAATCTGGATCTTCTGGATTATGATATGAGAAAACTGTCCTTGAGACTCAGAGGAGACCATATTGACCTCTTCTTAGCATTTGTACTACAGAAAAACTTCAAGGGGCCAAGTCTGGCTCTATGTCTCTTAATTCAAGTGGGATTCTCCAGACCTTTGGTATTGTACAACAGCTGGGCTCTTCAATTAAAGCTGGTCAGGGAGCTCTCTCTACAGAAACAGATGGCAGCTTTAACACACATAGCTTTCCCTATATAACAAAGCAAGAACTTAACATTTTTATCATAAAGCCTTTCTTCTTTTGTCTCTTCTGTTTCTTGCTCTTCATTTTTACCTGTGTATGGCATGATAACGACATAATTAGGATCTCACAGTCAATAATATCTTCAGGAAGTTTCACCGAATGCTGCACTTGGCATACAACATCAAAATCCTTTCAGGACTTTAGAAATCCTTTCGTGTTCCTTGTGACTGAGTTTTCCAGAATCCCAAGTGTGACCATCTGTTCAGATGATACAGCTAGTACTTTCCATCGAGTTAAACTTCTGGAGTCATTTATTCTTATCCTGTGTTTTCCTCTAACCAAGCTGAGGACTGAGATGGCCAGTTCTGACTATATTACAAAGAGACTAAGTAGTAAAAAAAGAATTTAAACAGAGCTATTTGCAAGAATGCCTGCCTACCTACGTATTTTGGAAACCTTCCAATGTGTAATAACTCAGCATCAGTCTCTTGATTAGAAACTTCCAATGCCTCAATTCTAACTAATGGCTCCATAAATGACATCACCTGAGGAAGAGCCTTATATGTATACCCAAAGTTTATCTTTTTCTGTGGAGAATTTAACTTTCAGCCATTGTGTGGGACATTCCATGTTTCAACAAATGGAGAATGAAAGGCCATTGCGGAGTAGGGTTTTTGATGGTACCACTGCCATCCCTTAACACTCAGAAACTAATATTGTTCTACCTCTCTAAGCCTCCATTATAGATTAGAAAGAAATCAACCAGGAAATGTCAACTTCGCTGTGGGCAAATTTGTTAAGTCCTTTTCCCCAAGGCTTAGTTAGTACAAGAGAAATGATCAGAAGTTTGTCTTTGATATTAGCTACGATAGCTGGTTCTACAAACAAGGCTATCACTTCTTAAGCAAAATTTAAATTCCCTTGCTCAAGTAGCCTGTATGATAGGATTACACTGGACTTGGAGTTGCTTGAGAAAATAAGAGTTTGTGTAATCACTAATGCTTCCTGCTCTACCCAGACATATACCTCTGATATTGTAGAAACTCAGTTATAAGAAATTAACAAACAAGCTACCTGGTTGAAACAGATTGAATTAATCACTGTTTCATTCTTTGATTTAATTTTAGGTGTTCTGGTTCATGGCAATCCTGGATCAGCAGCATATTCTTGTTTTTTGCTGTTCTCCTCCTGGTAGTCATCCTGTAATCTCCCTGGTCTACTGTTTACTTTGAAAAATCTTAATCGCATTTTCCCAGCCATCAGAGGCACACCAGATGGTTTCACTGCCATTAAATTGACAGAAAGGAGATGAACAGTGAAGGGAATCTTTCTTCAATGAACTGGATGTTGTGATATATGTATGTTCCCCGCTGAGACAGAAACAAGCCAGTCATGATGGTCACGGAATGGCACCAATGCCGAACCCTGGGTCAATTTCTTCTATAGCAGAGGCTGACAAAAGAGGAGAGAGTAACTGTTTTAAAGCAGCCAAATTAGGAAGGCCATTAGACTGAGGCAACCTCAAGCTTTGGGTTCCTCCATAAGCAAACCAGGGACCGATGAGTTGGGTGAAATGAGAGATTTTCCCAGTCAGAGCCCTCAATTAACCCCTGATTTGTGTCTCTGTCTTCTGAATCGATCATCTTTCCCATGTCTCCCCTCCATGTAAAATCTGGCTTCCCACACTTCTGCTCAGGAGTCATCTGTACAACCTTTGCTCTGAAGTGCTATCTGATCTGTGAATCTTTTTCCTGTTCAATTAAGCTCTTAAATTTAACTTGTCTTGGGTTTTTCCTTTTAACAGTACTATTCAAAGTCCATGTTTGGTCAATATGTTCCTTTATTTAACATATCAGTCAAGGCCTAGTCAGAAGACAAAAGCCACACCAGTAATTTGTACAGGGAAATTTTAATACAATAGTTGCTAAATATTGAGAAATGGTTCACTATTACAAGGAATAAAAGATAAATTTTATAGTACATGGAATTATCAGATTCATAAACAGCATCCACTGACCCTGCAGCTGGGGGTGGCACAATGAAAATGTAGGCCTTCTGCTTCCCTAACCGCTACCCATGCATATCCATAAAGGTGGGACTCCATCTGCGAAGTGAAGGCCATGGCTACCACAGTACCATACAGCCTGGTAAGGGTGAAGGCATTTTTCAGGGCTGGAGTAAGAAGAGGTCACCTAACTGGAAGGTGTGGGCAGTCTGTTGGGCAGGGCCAGCCCATGGCAGCTAAGCACCTCACGACAGAGGACTGGAGGGCCACAGAGGGTCTACAGGAAGTGGGCCGTGAGAGGCAGAGATACTTCCTGGACAGAGAGGGCCCTGGAGTTCTGACATACTCTCTTGGAGCTGTTTCATTGGAGGAAGCAAAAGGACAACAGAGTCAGAAAGAACAGTTTCTTCCTGTTTGCTTATGGCTTGGCAACTGGCCAAAAACATGTTCAGAGAGTCTATTTCCAGGATCACGAAGCAGAGCAAAGAGGGCTGGGCTTGTAGCTAAGAGGCTATTAATTTGGTAACTAGCACATTTATCCAAACATAAATAATGAAAAATGAGGTAAAGTGACCAGTGAGGTGTGAAGAATATGAACTAGGCTGAAGGCATAAGCAAATGCTCATGCTCAGGAATGCAATTCTTTATTCTGCAACTTGGTTTCCTTATTTAAAAATGTGCTATGGACATCTTTCATTGTCAGTGGATATAGATCTCTCTTTCTCTTTGTGTAGCTGCAAGGTATTCCATTGTACGGCTGCCCTGGAATTTAATTTACTATTTTCCTACTTGTGGACATTTAGGTTGCTTTAAGGGTTCCATTACAGTGAAAAGAAAACTGCTATACACATTCTTGCTATTTTACTTAAAAACAATGTATGTGCATGGAGAAAATTCTGGAACATTGTACACCACAATATTTACTGTGGTTGTTTTCAGAGGTGGGTGAGTTTGGAAGATGTTCTCTTTTCCCTTTATTCTTAGCTGTACTGTTTAGATTGCTTTGTATAGGCATACTTCATTTTTATAATTAGAAAATACAAAAAAGGATGTTTCATTGTTGAAAAGAAATGTAATTTAATTGCAATTATCTATGCTGATGAGATTCTGTTTCAGTGCTTAGGTGTTTCTATGGCAAACATCCTCTCAGTTTTCACGGAAGGAGTAACATTTGTTCATTGTGTGGCAGGGTCCCATCTAAGTGTATGGATGTGTTTTTGGGGGTGCATTGCTCTGACACTGTGTTTGGAGAGGAGGAGGATCTTTTATTCCGGCATCTTGGCAGGTACTCCCTGTGATCGAATCTTGACTGGAGGGGCTAACTTGACTTTCAGTTGCAATTCACAACTGGAACTAGCCTTTGCAACTGCAAGGGCAGCAAGGCTAGAAGTAGTGTTTGCGTTTGGTTAGCACTACTGGCGAAGTGGGGCGATGAGGCTTGCAGTCTCCAGCTGCACCTTTTCTAAGTCTGCGGGCTTGGCATATGGAGGACGTCACTGACCAGCCCTACGGGGGATGAGCAGGGGGCAATTCCATCTCCACAGGGTGGCCATTTATTTATTTATTTATTTATTTATTTATTCATTTATTTAGTCTGAAATGAGGACTAGACTTGAATAGGGGTGAACTCTCTTATCAAGAGCCCTCCAGGTGCTAGAGCTTAACTCGTTTTCCTGACAAGCAGCAATGGGAACTGAGATTCGAGGCTGAGGAGGTAACTTGGTGGCAGAGTACTTGCTAGCATGTGGGGAGATCAGGGTTCAGTTCTCCAGTACTGAAACAAAATTCAGGATCAAGGCAGAGTCTGTGACCAGCTTTGTTTTGATGAGGCTTTCCTCCCTTCTTCAAAGGCTGTGTGTATGAGTGTTTGTTTATATGTGTGTGCGTGGATACGTGCGTGCGTGCGTGCATGCATGCCTGTATACGTGAATCCTCATGGGATTAAGACATGTACAAACTGTTCAGGGTTCTAGAATCACTCAAGTTTGCTGGATGCCTTGGGGACATCCCAGTGCCTCTGGGATTTGAGAGTTACAGGTAAGTCCTGTTATTTTCTCTTTTACAGACTACGTGTGACATTCAGAGAAGGGACAGATGTCCCTCCCCTCGCTGGCAGGGAGACTGGGCATTAGAAAGAAGGACTGCAGTGAGAAAACGACAAAGAACACAATGACAGGCTATTTTGGGGGATAAAAAATAACAGCTGTAGATAAAACAGGCCTATAGTAACTATCATTTTAAGATAACAAGGCATGACCCTCAGGCCTTTTGCCTTCTCCTTGGTCCTGAAAATAGTCTTTTCCTTGGGCTTCCTGGCTGGGTGAGAGCACCCTGTGGCTGCCAAGAGTGGGTGGTTGGCCCTCTGGGATGGACTTTTAGCTTGCCCACCACTTCTGTTTTGCCAGCAGGAGGCAGAGAGAGAGAGAGAGACAAGAGAGAGAGAGAGACAGAGAGAGAGAGAGAGAGAGACAGAGAGAGAGAGACAGAGAGAGAGAGAGAGACAGAGAGAGAGAGAAAGGGAGAGAAGAGGAAAAGCACTTAAAAAGAGCAACTTCACTTCTTTGTTTTGCCCAGACTTTCTTTCCAGTGGAATCATACTGAGAGCTTGTTACTCGCAGAAGCACAAAGCCAGCCCAGCAATTAATATGAGTTAAATGTTTATTTCAGAGCAGGAATTCAAGGAGGCTGCTGGTTTAAGAGATTGCCCCTTTTCACTCCTATGATTTTCAAATGGGACACCGCTGACCCTCTTCACAGAAGCACAGGGAACTGCGATGTGATGAATGCTTGTGTGCTCACTAGACTTGGCGTTTGAAGCGTAACTCCGGGCAATGTCATTCATGGAAGATAATGAAGCTCCTTAGTGTGGGAGAGTGCTTGGGGGTTAATGAGACAGTTGCAGGTGTTTGTCTGAGAACCAGGGCAAATCAACGTGCAGCAGCAGCAGCACTGGCCAGAGCCTCCACTCCCTCTGTGCGTCAGGCAGAGGGGATGACCTGAGAGCATTTGGAGGTGGCTGCGCAGGACTCCCCTCTTCAGCTTGAGGCCCTCGCTCTGGTGATTTGGGGCAGCATTTGGATATGTACCACTCTGTACTCTTCCAGGGCCACTAGCCACAGGGACAGTTTGTTGGGGGGAAGGTATCATTTTCTCATCTAGCTAGGTCTCTTGTCCTAAACCCTGCATGTTCAGGATTCCAGTCAGACTTTAGGTGGAACAATTGCTTCTGCTGTTCTAGCATTTCCCCTCTGGCTGCTTTGCCTTTGTTTATGTTTTTCTGGAGGTTGTAAGCTAAAGAGCTGCCCAAGCAAATGCCCTAATTTTGGTTACTTGTAACCCTAAATATCCATGTGGTACAAGAGATTTGGCATTCAGTGTTTCTCATATTTGAGAATTTGCATCCCCATGAGATCAGCAGAGCAGATATTATTATCTGTATTTTATAGAAATGGAGACAGAGGGTCACCAGAGAGATCATTTGACCAGTTCAGAGGCACACAGCCTGTGAAGAGCAGTGCCATGAAATCAAACCAAGTCTGTCAGATTTCAACACTACTGTTTGCTTCTTCAAGAGATAAAACCACCTTAACTTTCCACTGTACTATTTTTTCTTTTTTACAAACATCTTTGTTTAGTTTACAGATCCTACAACAATAGTGAGTAAAAAACAATTAATTTGGATTTTTTTTTAATTTTAAAAATAAAAGCACAAAAACATATTAACAAACAGACACAAATTAGCATAAGAAATAGTACAATCAAAACTGATTTACAGACAAGGTGACATGGACTCAACAATAAAAAAAAAAACAATTAATTTGGAAAGGAACTGTGATGGCCAAGGTGAGAGAATTCCTCAGCAACAGCATCGTGACTACAACCTTCCAATTCTGATGAAACCCAAGAGCCCTTTCCTCTCTGCTTAGTTTCCCATCCAGGGAGCAGAGCAGACCTTTGTACATGCACTGACTGCATTTCTCTCAGGCAAATGGATGGCATCCTTGTAGCAAATCCTCCTGTCTGAGGCTCATGGCCCTAGGTGTGGGAAGTGGGGTTGGTTCCTGAGGCGGAGAGTCAGGGTTTTTAAAATGTTTTTCCTAGACTTGATACCTGACATGATGGTCAGGGTGTGCTTCCCCCTGGGATTTGTGAGTAGGTGAGGGGTGTTCTGTGTTGATACCACTGGGAAGGAGGGCTATTTATTCCCTGTCAGGACAATGATGACTAACACTGGGGTTTTAGAGTGTGGCAGGCACTGGTGTGTGTGTGTGTGTGTGTGTGTGTATGTGTGTGTCATGTGTGTAACTTCTCATATAAATTAATCTTTACTGTGAATCCATAGAATAAATAGTGCCCTTATTTCCCACCTACAGCCACGGATATGATGATGCTGTGGTTTAAGGCACTTAAGTCATTGCTCAAAGACATACAGCACCACAGACAATATTTGACTGCAAGTGTGTATGCTTTACCTGTTAAAACACTGATCAATTTCTGTTCTTTCTTTAGGCTTGAGACAGCTCTTTGAGGCAGACCTATTCTCAACAGTACTATCTGGTATCTGACTGGTATTTAAGTAATCTGCCTGGATCCATGCTGCCTTGGGTGCCCTTATCAGAGCCCTGTAGCAAATTCCTTCTGTTCAGATGACAGTTGAGAGGATGTCTGCTTATTGAGGGTTAGGTGCTCAACTTGTGACAGCACACCCAATCCTCCCACAGTCCTCGGGAGGCTGATCATTAATGTCATCATGCAGATCAAGAAGTGGCGGCTTCAAGAGTTCTACCTCTTCTCTCTTCCAGCAGATTTAGTGGTTCTATTTTAACATTTAGATCTTTGATCCATTAAAATTTTAGTTTAGTGCATGATAAGTGCCATGTCTGATTTTACTCTTTGACATGTGGAAAACCATTGTTTCTGGCACATTTGTTAAAGAGGCTATCTTTCTTTTAGTGAATGTGTTTGGCCCCTTTATCAAAAATAAGATGGCTGAGTGTGTTGTGGTTGGCCCCTTTGTTGAAGATTATGTGGCTGAGTGTGTTTGGAGTTGCTTCTGCATCTTTTAATCTGTTCTAGTGATCCTTCAGTCTGTTTTTTGGACAGTACCATGCAGTTTTTATCACAGTAGTTTTGTAGAATAATTTGAAGTCAGTGATTGTGATGCCTCCTGACTTGCCTTTGTTGCCCAGAATTTTTTTACTATTCTATGTCTCTTCTGGTTTCAAATAATTTTTAGGATTGTTTTCTCTAATTCTGTGAAATATATTATTGGTATTTTGATCAGAATTGCACTAAGGCTGTATAACAATTTTGGAAGTGTGGCCATTTTCACTATGTTGGTTCTTCCTACCCAAAAGCAGGGGATATCTTTCCATTTTCTGATATCTACTTTTCTCCTTTTTCAGAGTACTATACTTTTCCAAGTAAAATCTTTTACTTCCTTTGTTAGATTGATGCATAAGTATTTCAATTTTTTGATGCTATTGTGAAAAGTGTGGTTTCCCTAATTTCTCTCAGTGAAGTTTTTATTTATGTACAGGAATGGTATTGATTTTTGAGTGTTGACTTTGCACAACTTGTGATAGCTAAATCTTAGAAACAGTCCAAATGCCCATCAACTGAAAAATGGATAAAAAAATGTGATTTTTAATGATGTAAAATGGAGTACTACTCAGCTATAAAGAAGGATAAACTTGAAACATTTCTAGCTAAAAGAATGCGCCTTGAGGCTACACTCTTAAGTGACATAAATCAGACACACATGTGTAAATGTTGCATTGTTGCTCTGGTGTGAGAAGCTGAAACTATAAAGAAGGGTGAAAATGTATAATAGAGATTGTAAAATAGGAAGAAAATGTTCAAATGGGAAGGGGAATGAGGAAGGGGGAAGGAGAAAGGAAGGAAGGGAAAAGAAAAAGTGAAAAAGGAGGAAAAATGGAAAGAGAGGTCAAAAGGAGGGTGGGGAACCTTTGAAAAACAGAATTAAGATATGTATAGGTACAAATTCCCTATGATGAATGTGATCATTATGTACATCTAAAATGTGCCATAAATTTAATTCATTAAAAATAAAAAATAATACAATGGCCATATCACCCCCCCCCCCCCAAATAGACATGGATGCTTAGAGATGTTGCTCCTTGCCCTCAATCACAAAGCTACCAACCGTTGAGGCCCAGATTGAGCATGCCTGCTGTCTCAGTCCTCAAGAGGGTGACAGCATGCCTCAGACTTCTGCCTCACACCCTTGTGTCAGCCCTGAAATAGAGTGAGCACGCAATAGGTATTTGTGCTACGGCTGCATACAACCAGCCCTCTGTGAGTTTTGAGTTCTGAGGGGCTTGAAAGAGTGGGCACAGGTGAAACTTCCAGCCTTTTCTCACGTCTCTGGTGACATCACATGTTATACCCCTCAGAGCCACAGTTACACCTTTGACTCAGCAAGGTATCACCTAGGTCAGTAAAAGATCAAATGGAGAGTTTTATCTTTTTGCAGAGCTGGAGACAGAATCCAGAGTCTTGTGCATCTTAGGCAAGCACTCCATCACTGAGCTACATCTCAGTATTTTTTGTTCAGGAACATGGTCTTGTTAAGCTGATGAGGCTGATTGCCAGCTGCTGAACTTTGTCTTAGTAGCCAGGATTACAGTTGTGTGACACCACGCCAAGCTCATTCTCCTTAGAGGAATTCTGTGGCAGCTGTCGGGAGGGAGTATTTCCCTGTTTTGTTATATGTCTGTTCTGTTATCAGAAGTAGGTGGATGGGCTGAGTTTTCTGATATTGAGAAGAGAGAAGGACACTGAACTGACCTTTTCCTCCAGGCTTGCCACCAAGTGTTTTCAGAGCAAGCAGGAGGAGTAAGGATAAATATTTCAAAGCACGAATGCAAGTTTTACAGCAGCACGGCCTTACAAATGTGCTAATGCGGCTGCAAATCTCCTGTAGGAGTGCATTAAGGTGATTCCTAAGAATAGAAAATCCATCCTTGTCAGCCAGGGTTGAGCAGGACAGATTACCAATGGACACGCTATTATACCTGTTCTTAGTACTTTCAAAATTACAGCTGGCATTTATTTCTAATAAGTCATGGTGAAATAGGTGAGATAGTTTATCTGTGCTGCAAGATAGAAAAATCTGTTTTTTAGAAAACCACATCATTTTTTTCCATGGGTTTACAATAGATAAACCACCTGGGAAAGGGGGGGTTCCATTTACAGTACATGAGAGGGTTTGCCGTGGGGAGCCAACACAGCTTGATCACAAGCTTTTGCTAGGACTCCTTTTACTGTGAGGCTGCTTACAGCTTGTACTCTGGGAATGTAAAAGAATAATGCCATTTGCAGTGATCAGGGCCAGGAATTAATCTGACAGGTTCTAAAAAGGTGTTGGGGGAAGGTTGTTAGTCATGTAGCTACCTGATGTCCATGAAAGAGTGTAAAGAGTGTGTGTGTGTGTGTGTGTGTGTGTGTGTGTGTGTGTGTGTCCTCTTTTCTTATCTTGACCATCTCTCTTAGAATCTTCCAATAAGTGATTCCAGCTTTTAATCCTCTTTCACTGGGCTCAGAATCACATTTACTTGGTAGAGCTAATATCCACCTTGCTATATTCTAAGCTGGATTACTAGGAAGGCCCAATGGAAGGAAGATAAAAGCTCAAAGTTTGACCACACGCAGGGTTTATGGAGGTATCAGAAATAGATCGTTTTCTGCACTGTTGGTGGGACTTTGTGTTCTCTTTATACCCATGGCACATAGCTGTTCTCTAGATTTACTTGTACCTTGGGTAAATGCTGTGGCATAATTCTGTTTACAATAGTTAAATACTAAAAACAAACTAATGACCCATAATATGTAATTGGATATATATATATATATATATATATAGTGTAATATTATACATAAAATGGAATACTATCTGATTGTAAAGAATGATATAGGTCTGTTTATGTGGACTTGAAACCAATTCCAAGATATAATATCAAGCAAAAAAATGTAATACAATGCACCTTTTATTTAATTTTTGTGTAAAGAAGAAAACAAACACATCTTTTTCTATTTGTCTACCCATTTTAATATACTGACTATGTACAGAAGAGTTCTTCAAAAAAGCTGAATTACCTCATTTCAGAATGTTGGGCTGCTATAACAAAATACCACTGACTTGGCAGTTTAGACAACAGAAATTTATTTCTTCACAGTTTGGAGACAGAATTCCAAGTCCAGCTGTCATAGGTTTGATTTCATTCTGAGGCCTCTGTCTGTGGCAGGCAGTGTGTCCTCCCATCATTCTGCTTCTGTGTACACGGCCCTGGGGTCTTTTTGCACTTCCTCATTCCCAGTATCACTCAACTTTCCACTGCTGGGAGAAAGCACCTAACACATACAACGGAAAGGAAGAGACGCTCATCTTGACTCACCGTTTCCATGGTTCCGGTTCATGGTGTGCTGGCTCCAGGGCAGAGATATCATGATGAAACGGCATCACAGAGGAAAGCTTCTCTCCTCACGGCAGCCGGACAGCAGGAGCAAGGAAGAGGCAGACAAAGGAGGGGACCAGTGCCAGGGTACGCCCTTCAGAGCCATGCTCCCGGTGATCTGCTTCTTCCAACTGCTCTCCATCTCCTAATAAGCCCATCAGCTGTGAGCTCACCAAGGGGTTAATCCACGGGAGAGGTCAGCACCCTCGTTATCCAGTCCCCTCCCTAGGCTCCACTTCTAACCAGTGTTTCATTGATATTAAACCCTTGATTCATGATTTTTGGGAGAACACTATTTACCCATAACAGACACAACTCAGTTTAGACATCATCCCAGTGACCGTATTTTAACTTAATACTTCCTCTTGATAGGCCCTATTTTCAAATACAGTTGTGTCCTGAAGAATAGAGGAGTTGAGACACTAACACACATTTTGCTTTTGTGGGCGGGGACTCAGTTCAGTCTACAGTAGATGCCGAAATACCATTTACATCAGTTATGCTTAAGGAAGAAAACTGTAGAGCCTTGAAGAGGAGGGAGACATATTTTTATGGTGTATCTTTTAAAAATGTCTAAGTCTCACTGCTAAATTTATACTGATCAGGAGTGGTTTGAAAACAACATATCTGGAAATATTTCTGCGGTCTTTTTTTGCTTGCTCGTCTGGTACGAACCTTGTCAACTGCACTGCGATTGATGGCAGCCTCCCATTTTACAGAGCCATAGGTTAAGTGATATTCTCAGTGCTTAATTTATTCCTGGTAAATTGTATTCATCCTCATTATGGAAATGAGCACCAAATCACATATGGGCCATTTACCACCTTCTCAGCGTTGTTCTTTTCTTCTCGCTTCTCTATTTATAAAATGGCTATTTAAAAACATACATTTTGTGAGGATCCGATTTTAAATAGGATTCTGATTCCAGCCCCAGGTTGCATTCTCTTTTCCATTCCGTGGAAATATATTTATTCTCAAGTATAATCAGAATTCTGGCAGAACACAGATGGTGTAAGTGAGGAGAAAATCATTCCTTCGTTTTCCTGAAGAATCACGTAGAAACGGGATGCAATGCCCTCGACTTTACTGCAGTGCCCTCGACTTCTACCTGCTGTTTTATAGCCAGTGACTGGCTCCTATAATTAGGCTTTTGTTATAATTTCAGAAACAGTCATCTCCTTTAACTGGGTGCACGGGTTTCTAAGAAATACACAGCTGCGTGTGTCCCTCTGGGTGTGCGCAAGGGTATAATGTGTGTCGCGGCACCTCCATAGCTGCCTAGTGATACTTACGGCTTTGCATACCTAGGGCCACACTATCCCCAAACATCTACATGGATCAGAAAGTCTACCTGAGCCTTCTGCCTCCTGGTAGCAGTGTTCGTGCCACCTTCTCTTTCCTAGGTTTTCACCACCAGGTGCTGTAGGTGACTGGCTGGGAGTTCCTGACCTCCTCTAACTGAAGACTTGCATCTGGCCTCGAGTTGCACACAGCCTGTGGGCAGAGCAAGCTGCAAGGGCAGCTCCTTAATGCACCAGAAGAAATTCTCAGCTAGAGATAGGTAGGGAGTATTCACTGACTTGCATTTTAGCACTTCAACTTGTGTAACTGTGGTGTATACTGTCTGCGTCAGTCCCCAGGGGTCTCCTGTAGGACTGAGCCTCAGTTACCCATATGGTAACTTGCTAGATGGCACCATCTCTATTGGCTACTTCCTTTCCCTCGTTCCTTCTTTTCCTCCTTACTTTAAGAGGTTTGCTATTAGGATTACCTCCAATAAACTACTTACTGTTATGTCCTTGTCTCAGAATCTTCTGCTGAGTTACACAAACCAAACCTCTACTGCATGTCACTTCAATACTTTCCCCACTCCCAAAAGAAACCCTATAAACTGTGGGTGAGAAGATAAATTAGTACAGCCACTAGAGAAATTAGTGTGGCGATTCCTCCGAAGACTAGAACTCTAACTACCATATGATATAGCCACCGCACTCCTTGATATAGACCTGAAGGAATTAAAGTCAGTGCACTTTAGAGATACCTGCTTGCTCATGTTTATTTCAGTACAATTCACAATACTCAGGGTTTGGAATCAGTTTAAATGTCTATCAACATATGTGCTGTACACACCCAGCAGATTATCATTCAGCAATAAAGAAAAACAAAATCATATCATCTGCAGGAAAACAGGTGTAATTAGAGGTCTCACCGTGCTATCAGTCGGACTCAGAAAGACAAGTGTGGCAGTTTCCCTAATGTGTGGACTCCAGGGGAAAATAAATAAGGCACCAGTGGGAGACTAGTAGAGAGGAGGAAGGAGGCCAGGAGAGTGGGAAGGGGTAGAAGGGAGGCTCATAGAGAATGGAAATTATTAAAATATATCACACGCACATATGAAGATGCAATGATAAAACTCAATATTTTGTGAAGTTAATATGGACAAATGCCAGGAAAAGGTGCACTCCTCAACTCGGCAAGATACGGTGACAACAGAGACAGCTTGTTATACTCCCCTGGCTCGTGCTTTGTGCAGAGCTTTATTTTGAAACAAAAAGATATCTCCAGAAAGAAGAAAGCAAAGGAAAATGTCCTCAGTGCTGCATGCTAGAAACCCAAAGAGAGGCGTTGTGTTCGTGAAGCAAACATCAGCGCCGTGCGAGGGCCACAGAGTGTGCTGGAAGATGCCAAGCCACCCACACGGAGTCCCAGCTCCAGTTGTGCCACATGCTGTGTTAAAAATGGACCTGGACCTTTGCAAGAAAGATTCGCCCCAAAGCCAGAGGCTTAGTCCAGCTTTCAGTGTTTTAATCCTTAACTGTAAATTTCTTCTGCTCTTTGAATTGGGCCTCCTAGTTAATGCTTTCTAAATGCAGCTTTTGTGATGTGAACTTCTTTTCCTCTGAAGGGATATTCAGGTGAAAAAGAAAAAGGCCAAATCGGTTTCCCTAGTTTATCTTTCCACAGTGATTTATTTCTCTGGAAAAGGCTTAAGCTCAAATGTCATTTCTGGTTCTCATTGCAGCCCCTGTTTGAGCTGAAGGACAGAGCAGGGTGGGGTGGGCACTGCAAAGGACTCAGCTCTGAGGTTGTTCAGGTGATCTGGGTCTTGTGCCAGATTCGGCTTCGCTGGCATGCTGTGTTCTGTGAATGCTGGAGGCTGGTATTTGGTGCAGAGATTAAGCCGTGGTCTCTGGAAACAGGCTTAGAAGTAACACTTCCTCAGGGGTCATCTGACTCACAGTGGGGTATACAGAGGGTAACATCCAGGTAATATCCTACAGGATATTACCCAGGTGACCTGGAAAAGCTCTGGGCTACCTGAGTGTTCCCAAGCAGTTAAAAAAGCTCCTGCAAATTTTTAAAACCTCCAAGAGTGCCCACACATTCATCTGTCATGCTCCTTTTCAGACATCAGAGGTACATTTCTGCAGAGAGCACACTCAGTAGAGAGTGTTGGTTGGGAAGATGGCATTTGACATGAAGCAAAGGGTCTTTAAACAAGGCCCTGCAGGAGGCTGGCTAGTGGGGCTCAGAAGTTATCTGACCTTGTGGCTACAGGTGGGGAAGGGATTTTCTTCCCTCTTTGTCTCTATTTCAGATTTTAGAATCTTAGCACACTGAGGAACATTTTCAGCTGATAGTGAGCCAGACATGGAGGTCCTGCTGTTTTGTCCTGCTCTTGAGATCCAAGCTGTGGAGATGTGGTGGGTTCTAAGCAAGAGTCACAGATGTCTTACTCTGGAGATTTTAAATCCAGTTGCCCCTCTCTCTCCTTCCTTCTACCATAACTCCAGTGCCTGCCTGAGTGTGAACGTGTCTTTGTGGAAAAGTTGGGGGAAGCTCTCACTCTGACAAAGTTAAGTTGCTTCTTTTCACCCTGGCCCTTTTTCTGGCATCAAGAAGCACAAGGAGAGTGCAGTGTCTTCTTTCAAGAGTTTTGGACACATTTGTTGTTTGAATCCAGGAGTTCCATAACATACTCCCCCAGGGGGTGCCTGGCTGGCTTTTGAACACCTTGTAGCTTTGTGCTTTCACAGTGATGGTCTGTGCTCTCTCACTTTTATGTTATGCTCTCTGTAGTTTTTGTTTCTTGCTTCTCTATGTCTTTCATGGATATATTTGGCTGTAACAATGGACTCCAAGAAGCTGGGTTAGTTCCAGCGTCCTCTATGCTGATAAGGTGGAAAACACACTGGGCTTCCTGTTCCATGAAACTATGAGGGTCACAAAGGGACAAAATTAATCAATTATCAAAAGGATCTAGGCGGAGAATCCATCTAACACAGAGCACAGATGTTCTGTTTTCACATCTTGCCATATCACTCTTGGCATGGTTCATATTATCAGAGGAGGAAGGTAAATGCAGTGTCCAGGGTATGGGTCCTGTCAGCTTCATCACAGTCACAGGCAAACAGCTAACCTCAGCTTTCTTATCCAGAAGATCAGGCCAATGTTCATGTCTCCCGCTAGGTTGTCAAGGGTTAGATGAATAGCACATGCACTTAGAACAGTTTTGACACAGAAGGTACTTGACAAACCTTAGCTAATACCAGTTGTTCCTTTGATTTCCACTTGCTATATATTGTCATTCAATTCTTACGGCAACTCTCCAAGAGGGATGTAATGTGCTTTTCACTGTGTCATCGCATTACTAGGCTATCTCATGGGTGCCTCAAATTTAAACTGTACAAGCGAACACTCTACCTTCTCTCTATTCTTCCCAATTTAGAAAATGACAACTCCATTTCCCCACCATTTTCTCTCTTGTAACCTATTTGCTTCTCTTCTCTTACATCTGACTCATCAGCAAAACCCATGAAAAAAAATGCTGTCTCTTCCCCTTTTCCATATATCCACAGCTGACCGCCTCTACCTCTATCCCTGATCCTGGATTTTTACTAACTAAAGACTTTATAACTAGTCTCCCCGCTTCTATGTCATTGTGTCTCCCACCCTTGCAATCTCTTCTCGATAAAGCAGGGTTATTTCAAATCCTGTCCTGGGGATTGCTCAACTCAGAGGAAAACATCTAGTTCTCATCACAAGCTAAGAATTCTGTGTGTGTGTTGCCCACTCCCCCTTGCATGAAGCAATGCCTGATTTTATATCTTTGATGTTATGTCTTATTATTACTCTGTCCTTGGCCCACTTCTCTCCAGCCACTGCACTGTCTTCTAGCTCCTCCTCAAGCATGCCACAGACTCAGGCTGACCGCTACTTGCTCAAACACTCTCTGTACCACTTACCTTGGGCTGCTTGCTCCCCTCAAGGGGCTTTTCTTCTGTGGTCTCCTCCCCAGTGAGATGTCTCTAGTTGCCACGTCTTCGGCTATTTTATTTGAAACCATACCCCTGTCTTGCCATTTATATCTTTCTACTCTCTTAAAATCTTCCTATTTTATCTGTTAGTCTCTTCCTCACCTTTAGACAGAACATTTGCTTAAGGAGGCACTGGTGATGGAGTGGGAGGGAGAATAGCTCTCTGCTATGCTCATTATTGTGTCCCCAGAAACTAGATGGGTGTCCAACAAGCAGTGGGTGTTCTAGTGGTAGGTGAATGGATAGCTTAATTCACCCATATTTTATAGGTGAGAAAAACTTAGATCTCAGGGAGTGTGCTGGATTGACAACTGGTTGTCTACTTGTAACACCCAGCTGAACTTAACCAGTGCGGTGCTGGGTGTGGGAGGCCCACCTGAGGATGGTTGCCAGCAGCATAAGAAGCAGAACAGGAGGAGAGAGGCTACTGGGAGATGGTAGAGGCTGCTGGGTGCTGTTAGAATCTGTGAGGAGCTGTTGGTTCTCTTGGAGGAGCTTGTCATGATGGCTTTCCTGATGAACTCAGCTGTTCCTATCATCTGAGGAGCTTGTTGTCACTGAGAATGGCTTCAGTCTACTTTGGGGGCACTCTGGGTCTCACTTTGAACGTTGTGTTCTGGCTTCAGAGGGGAAGATAGTGCACTGCTCAGTCTCCTGGAGAAGCTTGTCACGTTGACTTTCCTGATGGGAACATGGCATTCCTCATCATCAGAGGAGCTCAGTACCACACTGTTGCTGGGGATAGCTATGGTACCTTTCTGGCGAGCTCTGGTTCTTACTTTGAGCATCGATTTCTGGATCCAGTGCATCCTGCAGCCTGCTGACACAGATCCTTCATGCCACTGGCACAGACTTTCTAGCTTCCACCACTGACCTTTGGGCCCTCCCTGTGCATATCTGTGAAACAGGCCTGCATGGGACATTGTTATGAGCACTAAGCCTCCAGTGGGACTTGTTGGAGGCGTTGTTGTGGGCTCTAGGTCTTCAGCTGGACTCATGCAAGACACTGGTGTGGGATCCACGCCCTTGGCTGGATTCTTTGGTCTTCCATGTGTGGACATATTTCCTGCGCTGTTTTTGTATATGATGCTTTGGGTGACTATCATAAATAATCTTATAAAATATGTGTCCTGTGTTACATTATTCCCTTTGCAAAGCCCCAATCAATGACAGGGAGTGAATGCAATTGGTACTGCTGAGCACTGCAGGGTATCCCTGGGTATCCATGAGCATTAAAGGCACTGATATTGCTGGAAAAGTAGATGGCAAATCTGAAATCTCCTCTAAATCTTGGCCTTTTCTTTCACTTAAGGCATTTATCACAGTAAAATATATATATTCCCATTCCACCCATTGCTTCTATAGTGAAGAGTGTTATGATCTGAATTGTGTCTTCTGAAATCCATGTTGCAGCCCCAACTCCCAGTGTGACACTATTTGAGGATAGGGTCCTTAAAGAGGTAACTAAGGTTAAATCAGGTCCAAGAGTGGAGACCTAACATGATATTCCTGGCATCCTTATGAGAGGAAGAAGAGACAAGAAGGATGGACACGCATGAAACAAAGGCCAGCTGAGGACACAGCAGAAACGGGCCATCTGCCAGCCCTAAAGAGAGGCCCAGGAACAGCTGAGCTGCAGACAGCTTGATCTCATACTTCCAGCCTCCAGCATATGAGACAGTAAATTTCTTTTGCTTAAACTACCCTCTCCAAGTCTATGGTCTTTCGCTATGGAGGCTCTGGCAGAGGAAGACAAGGAGGTAGTACAGGAGTGCCTACTTTGTGCATTAAAAGGGAGAGGATCTGCTAAAACAGCCCTTGGAAGGCAATGATCAAAGAAAATCAAATGCCAGTAGCTGGAGCCAATAAGAAGACTGCAAACCCGTGCACAGCAAGTACCCATTTGGGGCATTCACGTGGAAGTGAGATAGAAAGGCTTGGAACGCAACCTGCAAGTGGCTGCTCTAGAGGCATCACACATGACTGCTGTAAGTCTGGTTTGGGAAATTCACAGCACATGATGAAGAACCAGGCTTCTCTCTCACGTATCCATGGCTCTGCATCTGTGATTCATGACCCCCGTCCTCTCAAATGTAAGGAGGCAGGCTGTGGGCTCCCTTCCAGGGCACCCATAAAGCAGGCAATATGGTAGTTTTTGAAAAATAATATTTATTATTTTAACAGCTGTAGTTCTATTTTCTTGGACTTAAAAAAATGACCTTCACCCACAATGACTAACAGAGATTGGAAAGTGCAGCTTTGAAATTCTCAATTTAAAAAAACCTATAGTTTTACAAAACTCCCCCAAACCACAGCATTTTTCCATTCTAACTTTCTCCTTATTTCTGGGAAAGGTTGCGGAAGCCGATAGCAGCTTTTAGCTGCCAGATTTTGGCTGAGATTTTAGTCAAAATTGTGCTTTTTTATGTATATTCCAGCAAGGAACAGTCTCTTTTTTTGATACTTGCTTATTTGGGAGAGCTTGTACCTGTGAGAGTCAGGATTCTTTACAAATTCTCATTTAATTTACTTTGAGGTATTTGTCTTCAAAGAACGATTTGTGTTTGAAGGGCTGATGGGGATATTGCAGTTCGAAGCTCCTAGGGTTATTTGTTTCTAGATTGTATATAAAGTACTAACATTGTTATGACACAATTACCAGTAAGTAATCATCCATTTGCCATAAACATGTCCCTCTCAAAATGTTGCAAATTAATATTCATGCTTTCCATGACTCTTTCCATTCTGAACTAACGTGTGCCGACACAGTTCATCACAGTGCCCAATTTCTTTTTCCAATGAAAGGAAGAATTATTATTTTTTATTTCTCTATCTTGAAGTAGGGGAACCTCTTCTGACTGCAGGAACAGTTTCTTTGAAAGAGAGTTTTTGTATGATGGGGTAGCCACCAATAACAGATTATATACTAGGTCAAGTATCTTAACTCTTTTGGAGTTGTTTTATTAAAAAAGCCATTCCAATAATTCAATCATGGCAGCTGAAAAATCATTGCAACTGTATGATCATATGTAATGGTCATAGGTTTTGGCAAATGATTTAGTTATTGTTAAAGGGAGATTCCAGGATCTCATTATGAATAAAAAGTAAAGATTCTTCTTCCTAAACGTAAATCTATTCGAAGAAAAGTAGCTATGATTTTAGAAATACAAAACTCACAGAAGTGACTGGAGAAAAAAATCAGCACTAGAAAAGTAATCCTACGTCAAGTTAGTGAACTTATAGGTTATGGATGTGAGTGAATTAATTTCATTATCTATAGAATATATGATGATGTTTTCTGCTAATACAGTAGGTTGCATCAAAGGCAATAAAAGTATTTTATAGTTAAAACACTGAGCTCACTCATATTAGGGAAGTGATTTTTAAATCCTGTGGATAGATTTTTGGATAACAAATCCATATCCATAAATGTAGTGGCCTGATAGTCTCTGCTAACAGCCATCTCTGCTAGAAAAAGAGATATCAGTCTTAATTCACAGTTTATTTTGATCTCTGTGATATAAATGGCAGTTTTCTTTTCTTTTTTTTGCGGTACTGGGGATCGAACTCGGGACCCTGCACTTGCTAGGCAAGCGCTTATTCCACTGAGCTATATCCCCAGCCCCTAAATGGCAGTTTTCAAGGTACTAATGTCAGTAAATATGGAGCGTGGATGAAATGGACACTGTTGATTTTGGGAGCTGCTATGGGATCTGCCTGGGACCCATGCCACTGGCCAAACAACAAAAAATTGAATTTGGGGCAGAAGAGTGCTTGAGTGAGTCATGTAATTTTGAGCAGATCTATAATACAATGCAATACAAGTTGTTATGAAAGTGTAGGGAGGGACTGTATGATAGTATACTAAGGGAATGTATGATACTATACTGAGGGGCTTTATGATAGTATACTGAGGACCTGGATGATTGTATACAAGGGGCTGTGTGATAGTATACTGAGGAACTAGCCTGGTGAAGAGAGTTCTAGTTCTCACAGTGATACTTATGTAACCTTAGGTTGGAGACCTGTTCTCTTGTATAGCAGCAAGACTTCTGTGGGAACAATGTGGTATTTGGAGCTAGGCCTACTTCAGTTTGAATGTAATCTCTGCCACTTAACTGTGTGAGTCATGGCTAAGATACTGAAGTTCTCAGCCTCAGTCTTTTCATCTGTGAATAGGATGCTTAAAGCAATTGTCTGTAGGGTTAAATATAAAGCATATAGTGTCTAATTTGGTATTTGGTACATGGCAGTTCTTTTATTTGAATATGTAGATGATGTTTTCATACTTTATTCAAAAGTGTTGGATTACATTGTATTTTAGCTTCCTTTTCAATGTTTAAATGTTTGAAAATTTTTCTCTTCTATGACATTGATCCATCGGGTGAAAACAACTAAACTCTCAGGCATTTAAAAAGTGTTCAAAAAATATTTGTTAAAAGATGGACACCTGAGATTTATCTTTCCTCTTTGTTTTTCTCTGAGTTGAAAATCTATGAACAACAACTTTACTATTTTTATTTTTTACTATTTTTTAAATTTAATTTTAATGATAAAAGAATGAAAACATCTTAACAAATACACATACATTCAGAAAATAACACAGAAACAATACAAGCAATACAGAATCTCAGACAAGGTAATAGGAAATTAACAATGGTTATAGTATTATACATGGATGTCTTCAGTGTGGATACTTAGATAAAAAAATACAGACATGTAAGATTGATCATACACTTAAACATTAACCGTTCCTTTCAACAGACCAATAAAAGCTAGTAGTACAACTGTGGTAGCTGTCCTGATTATACATATATATTTTACCCCTTCTTTCTATTCTCTTTTCCCTCATTGTTCATATCCAATAAGTTACCAAGTACTTGATGTTTTTTGCACCCAAATAATTTTCAGTCTGCTCTTTTCTCTTTCATCTGTCTGTACTCTGCTTTTTTTTTTTTTAGCTCATCATTATTCCTACTCAGTTTTCTGCTTCCTGTCTTGAACACCTCAAAACATCCTTAACAAGACTGTCTACCTACCTGCAACCCAACTTTCCAATCTTTAAGGACAATGAATTTCTTCTATTTGTTTTTGTACTCTCAAAATACAACATAGTTCTTGGCACAACATAGATGTTCAATAAGTGTTTTCTTGAGTGAATCAATGAGTGATCCAATTTTGAGGAAGTAACTGACACAATTTTCTGGGATGGAAATTACTTCCTAAGTGATACCTCATTTGCCATTATTGTTGATGTTTTCAAAACCCATGCAGCAGATCCTTCTGTGTTGGAGGCCACTCATTTCAGGTATACCTATTGTTTTAAACCTTTTGTGGCATTTCTCCTTCCACATGAAACAGAGTATGGTGTGGCCTGCACTGTTCTTGTGCTATGTGTTCTTTTCCAGCATTAACCTCTCTGGTCCTGCCCTTTCTCTGCCGTGGCCTTTCCTCTGCCTTGCCCTTCTCTTACTAAGCTAAGCATCTTTCAAATTTGATATTACCAGCACAATAATTAAGGTTTATTTCTTGAGTGACTGGAGGCTGGCTAAGGTTTGCTATCACAAAGTTGAGTATACTGAGATATACCATGACCCCAGCTATCAGGAGTAGACTTCCACTGGCTGGATTTGTATTTACTAGTGATGTCACAGCCAACTTAGTTTGTGTAAGTGCACTTTCTGATGTTCAAACAATAAAGTCACCTAACATCTTTCTCAGAACCCATCCTTATCATACCTTCAATAGACGCAAGGCTGTTGGAGTTCCGGTTGCTCATCTTTCACTGGCATTTGTCAGTGTGTTGTCATGATGTAATACCGATAAAAATTCCAGTGAAAACAGAGTGAGAGATAAGCAAAAGAGACAAGTCAACAGCACATTTAACAGGTGCTACTGCTTCCAAATTCTGAACAGCCACAAGTGGAATTTATTATAGCTGATTTTATTCATAAATGCACCTACATGCACACATTCACAAACACATTCTTTTTTGTGATGTACATAATGTCCCTTAGTACGAGAATTTGACTGTTTTTGTAACTTAAACTCTGGGGAGTCTTCTAAAAAGAAACTTCTTATGGTTCAAATATGGAGTGTTCCTCAAAGATCCGTGTATTTAGGGCATTAGCCTCATTATGGGTCAATCCATGGGTGAGTCCATTAAAGCAAGGGGCTGGTAGAGGCGGGCATGGCTGGAGGGAGCGGGTTGGAGGGACTCATTCTCTCTCTCTCGTCCTCTCCTTCGTGGCAGCCATGAGTGGAGTGGCGCTGATCCACCGTGCCTTTCTGCCATGATCTTTCTATTTGGAAGCTGCTGACTAGAAACTAAAACCTCTGAAGTCATGAACCAAAACGAACATTTCCTTAAGTTGTGTATTATCAGCTCATGGGTTAAGACTTACTGACTTGAACTTGGACATTAAGGTCAGACATCCTCGATTTTAGTTTATGCTCCATTACTTGAGTCCTGTGAATAAATCACTTAACTTTTCTAAAGATTAGTTCCCTCATCTAATGTCTACCTTGTGGATGATTGTGGGGAATAACTGAAATAATATATCTATGTATTTATAGCTAATCTATCTGCATCCTATATCTTCCATTACAGTATCTAGTGTCCAGCTGATGCTTAATCAATGTGAGCTTCTTCCATCTGCTCATTTTCCTTTTTCCCTTCTGGTACTGGGAATTGAACTCAGGACCTTGCACTTGCCAGGTAGGTGCTGTGCCACTGAGCTATATGCCTGGCTTCCATTGGCTCAGTGAGATGCTTCAAGGTTTTCTATTCTGGTGCTCAGTAAAATTTCTCTTCTTCTCATCTATAACCTCTACATGGTATTAGACTCTTATCTGCAGCATTGTATATTTCTTTGTTGTGACTTGTGCATGTATTTCTGTGTGTGGGTTTATGTGCTTCTTCTCTCAATCAAACTGCATAGATTGTGTTTTAGTGTTACTCTAAAAGTGATTTTCCAGAGAAACCATTGAGTTTTTTATATGCAGTATGTACTAGAATTTTATTTGATTGATATTAAATTCCAGAGTAGATCAGTCCCTAGCTGATTAACATTTCAACTCCTGGTTATCTTTACCCATGATAACCATGTATTTAGATAATTCTTACTTGATAGAAAAAAAGGGACTAAACATGAAAAACTGTACATGCTTAATGCAATAACCTGTGATACTTTGACACACATGTACATTATGTACCATTCAAATCAGGATAAACACAATCGTTCTTCAAACATTTACCATTTCTTCTTCTTCGAAACATTCAAAAATCCTTTCTTCTAGCTTTATTGAGTATACAGTGCATTATTGTAATCTATCATCACCCTACGAATACCAGAGCACCAGAATTTATTTCTCTTATCTAACTATAACTTAATACACGTTGAACAATATTTCCCCAGTGTTTTCCCCCTCTGTTTCCCCAAGACTCTGGTAAGCATTATTCCATTTCTAGGAGATATTTTATATCATACGTGAGAATATTCTATTTTTGTTTAGTTCTTCATTTGGCATTTCATTGCCAGGTGCCGTCTGATTATGACAGAATTTCCGCACATGAAATAATGTAAGAATGATTAAGAAGGCAAGTGGCGTACTCCTAATGCTCTTTCCCCACCAGTGCTACCTCACATACACTCTTTATGTTTGGAAACACAAAAACTACTGCCATTAAGGAAACCACTACGTGAAGGGGAGGCAATGTGATGCTGTAATTAGCAGATAAATTTGGATTTCGTAGCTGTTTGCTAATGCAGGACAACACCATCATCGAGAGTTTGTGGAGAAAGACACAGTCACCTTCTGTTCCTTCAACTTGACACTTTCTTGATCAGAGCTGACATTGCAGGATCTCAGATCCAATATTTTGCAGGAAATATTTGGCCCCCCTCAGCTGGAATGGGCACAAGGAGGGAGGTGGCATCTGAAATATCTGTCTATGATTATTCGAGGTATGGCAGGAACAGAGCTTTCTGTATGCAAGCCAAATGAAATTATTAAGGCTAACCTTCTCACTCAGCACTTAATAGGTAATCAATTTTCACTCCCAACAGTGGAGGACAGAAATCAAGGAGGGAATGATAATGATGCCTCCTTACATTTAGGGAGTGCTGTCGTGTGTGCAGAATGATTTTACACATATTATTTCACTTACTTATCATGGGTTGGCAGAGCACACACACATATATGCCATACATTCATCTATATGACAAAGTTTTGGCTCATCTGCTATCCTGTGTGCCAGCCTGTGCGGTAAGCACTGGGTGAAGAAGGCAAGAGAGGTTCTATTGTCTTAATTTTAGCACTGAGGAAATGGATGCACTGTGAAGTGAATTATATACTCAAGGTCATAGGAGGATATGCTGAATTTGAAATCCACTACAGTGATCTAAACTTTGATCTACAAACACAGGTGCATGGTATATGCAATTGACTTTACTTTCTACTAACCAACTGCAGTACAAAGTTCCCATCTCTGGGGACTCACTGAGCACCAGGTCTTTTGTTCAGACTCTCTTCCTGGTTGGTGCCAAAGTTCTATGAACTTCAGGTGATTCCATAGTCTTTTGGAGGGTCTTTTACCTCTCCTATCTGTCATCTTTGTACAGAGGTGTCTGTGGGGTGAAAACCTGCACTTATTCTCTGTGCGGATCTCAGTTCCCCCACTGGTGCCAGGAAGCAGTATTTCCACCTCTGCATCCTCCATCCCTCTTCTCTCTGTTGACTCTCAACAACCTGTTCCTAGGAAAAGCACTATCCTATCACATGTCCCCAGCACACCTTTTCAACTCTTCCCATCATCTCTCCACTCCAAGCCTTGCAGACTTGTACACTAATCTTCAGGATGTCCTTGATAGACCTTGCCTCATTCTTGTGTTGAGGCCAAGAACAAAGGCTTGTTTGAATGGGAGCAGGAAAAGAAATAGCTGATTGGAGAAACAGATGTAGATTTTTATATCAAAACACTTTAATGCACACCATAGAAGAACTAAGGCCAGTGCTTGGTGGAAAATGTCTGCATGTCATGACGGCAACACACACAGAGAAGCCTAAAAATTGGCCCTGGAAAGGCGTGGCCTCTGTATGCAGTGACAGGAGAAATCATCAAAAATTCTAAACTCAGCTGTACAAGATAACTCAAGGCTAGGGAAATATTAGTGTTGGAGAAAGAATTCAAAGTGATTAATGGAATAGAGGTTCTGCCTTATGGTTTAAAATAGAAATAATAATAAAACCTGCATAGGTTTCCATCCAATTATTAAATGGGAAAGAAGAGAAGAAGTGCCAGCAATTTAGAGCAAGAAATAAAATAAAGTAAGTAAAAGGAAACTTTATGTGGGAAAGTATCAGGAAATCTTTCTTATGAGGGAGAACGTTCTTCCTTTGAAATGATTTCCCTTTAGAAGTAGGAAAGGGAAGTTGTAGAAAAGTTTTATTAGGAGAAATATTTTACATGATAGAGTGTGCATATGGTCAGACTTCACCAGCTTGTAGGGCTGTTTGGGGGCACACGAATAGTAATGTACCCTTAAATGTCAACTGGTAGACTCTAAAGTGTCAGCCTCCTTTCCATACTTTCCCTCAGTTCTTTCTGAGAATCGTCAAAGAGAGAAGGTTGGTATGAACCCTGAAGGGTTGGCTATACTCTTACCTTGAATTTCTTTCCTCCCAATTTTCCTCAAATGTATTTTATTGAAGAGTTATCTCCACAGGTTAATGGTGACTACCAACCACCTTCTTGTTGCTGCATGAAGGAACAATTATCAAAGTGCAATTATCAGAGTTCATTACTAGAGCACATATGAAAGGTTGAGCATCCCTAACCTGAAAATCCAAAATCTAAAATGCTCTAAAATCTGAAATGCTTTGCTCATTGGCATGATGCCGCCAGTGGAAAATTCTACACCTGACCTCATGTGATGAGTTATAGGTAACACACAGCCACACTGAAATTGTGTATAAAATTATCTTCAGGTTATGAAACAAAACTAAATGTTTTGTTTAGACAGGTCCAACTACCCATATATTACAAGCTCTCAAAATTTCTCAAAGTTTAAACATTTTTGATCCCAGGTATGTCAGATAAGGGCTGCTTGACCTGAGCTTCACATATGAACAGCCCTTGTTGGAGTTCATCCTCTCGATTCTCTTGAAGTATCCGCATGTGACCTCTAAGGATGGGGCCCTTGTGTTCTTCCTCCCACCTCTGAGGTTGCTCCTTTGGTCTTTTCTGCTGAGTTCCCCTTACATCCTGGAGCTCCTGCCAGGAAAGAGCTTTTTCCCTCTGCCCACAGACGTCTCCTCCACCTGTGCTCACCCTTGTGGCCACCAGGTGACAATCTAGGCTTCACCATCTGTGCACTGGTGGGTCTCCAAGTTTACAGCCTTTGCTGAGATGTGCCCTTGAGCACTCCTGACTTGAATACCTCCCTCTTTTTCTTTAGTAGCTCCGCTTGATTATCTAACAGGTATCTAAATCTTCAGGGGTTAAAGGTGAAATTCGGATCTGCACGTGGGTGTTGCCTGGCCCCCCCCAAGAGCTGCTCCTCTCATGACGTTTCCTAATTTCATAAACTACATCCCTTTCAGTTGTTCAGACAAAAACCTGTAGTCAGACTAAGGTCCTGGCTTTTTTACACTCTACGTTCAGTCTGATCGGCAAATCTTGTTGTCTACTCTCAAAAATATATCTAAAATGGACCCAAATTGGCCATTAAATCACTCTTTTTAAGGCGTCCTGGCCATCCTTCTCCCTTGATGGGGTTATTGCAATGTCCCCTTAATCGGATCCTTGCTTCCGTCCCTTCCCCCTTTCTCTATTTTCAATTTAATATGTAAATGATCTTTCAACACACAAGTCAAAATGTGCTGTTCTTTTGCTTCAGATTTACTAATATCTTTCACCTCCCTTAAAATGAAAGCCACTGTTCTTCAGTACTCAGCAGAATCTGACCCGTTTCATCTTCTTATTCTCTCTTCCAGCCACGAGAGATGCCTCGCACTTCAGAACCTGGCAGGTGCGCTTGGAACCCCAAGCCTCTGCATCTGCTGCTCCCTCTTAGATCCCTCTGCCCTGGAGGTCAGCATAGCTTCCTGCCTTTCAGAGCTTTCGTCAATATTCAAAGTGCTAAAAGAAAAAAATATCCATTAAGAAAACTATACCCAGAGAAATTATTTCCGGGAAATGAAGGAGAAATATGGAATTCCTATGACAAACAAAACAAAACAAAAATATGACAAACAGAAAACAGAGGGAATTCATTTCAATCAAGACACAATAAATGCTTAAGAGAGTCCTACAGTAAAGGAAAATGGTGACAACTATGATCATGTTTTCTTTACTCAATTTTAATTTTTATTAGTACATGTTTGCGGTACATAATAGTCTTTTATTTATTTGTCTTTGTTGGGGACAGGGTCTCGTTATGCTGTCCAGGCTGTCCTTGAGCTCACTTTGTAGCCCAGGTTGGTCTCGAACAATCATCCTGCCTCATCCTCCCGAGTGCTGGGATGACAGGCGTGCGCCACCACACCCGGCTGCCATAAGTAGTGGTCACATTCTTGCGGGGAGTCGGTGCATGTACCGAACCACAGCTCAGTTCTTTCTTCAACCCTTTCTCCTCTGCTCGCCCTCCGTCCTCGGTCTCTTCATCACCTGTTCTTTTGCAAAAGATCCATCTCTCTGCTTCCTGCTATCTGTCTTTTACTGTGCTCTTTATTTAAGTTCTGTTTTTATTTTTTCACCTAAGAGGAAACCATGCAATATTTAGCCGTTTATGTCTGACTTATTTCACTTAGAATTATGCTCTTCTGGTACTTTCACTTTCCTATAAATAGCTCAGGTTTACCCTCTTTTCCAGCAGAGCAGGACTCCATTGTGTATAAATACTACTTTTTCTTTATCCATTCATCTGCAGTTTCCAGGGTTTCAGTATTGTGAATTGTTCTTCCATAAACACTGATCTGCATATATCATTGTGATACCATGTCTTTAACTCTTTCTGGAAGATACCTAGAAGGGGAAGAGTTGAGTTGAAGGGAATTTGTAGTTTTAGTGTTTTGAGGCATCTGCGCAGTGATGTTCAGATCCTTGTACTTATTTACCTTCCCGTAAACAGTGCAGAAGCATTCTTTTCCGCCACTGCCCCACTAGCATTTGTTACTACTTTATTTCTCCATGAGAGACACTCTTTCTGGAGTAAGAAGGAGTCTCAGGTTTGTTTTAATTTGCATTTATTTAACGTTGAATCATTGTTTCATGTATTTCTTGATGTATCTCTTTTTTCTTTTTTTTTTTTTTTTTTGGTACCTGGAGTCAAACTCAGGACCTCGTGCTTTGCCAGGCAGGTGCTTGTGCCACTGAACTATATCCCCGGCCCACAACATGTATTTTTTGGATATTTGTACTTTTTCTGAGAAGTCGCTATTCTTTTCAGTTGCCCATTTTTTGGCTAGGTTTTTTGGGCTGGTCTAATGTTTGACTACTTTATATATTCTAGATATTATATCATCTGTCCAAGGTGTAGGTAGAAGAGATTGTTTTCCCTTTTACAGTTGTCTCTTCACTTTGTTGCTTGTTTCCTTTGCTGTGCAGAAGCTGTATAATTTGCTATAACCCCATTTGGTGATTCCTGACAGGCAACTACCATCAGGAAAACACATAAAATTAAACAGCAGAGCAGAGAGATCAACGTTCCCTGGATCACAGAGCCTCAAGCTGGTACCCGCTCAGGCCCTCAGAACAGCTGTAGCTGGACCAGTTATGTGGGAGGGGCGGGGACAGACGCGGATGGGGTGAGTGAAGTCCAGGAAGAGTGAGGGTTTGTTTCCGGTACTTCCAGAGAATCAGCGTTTCTGCTCCCAGACTTTCCCTCAAGGCGTGCTAGCTGCTTAGGGCAAAGGGGCTTGTTTGTGTGTATCTTTCCTGTTGCTGCTTCTCTCTGTTCCTCATGCCTATCATCAGAAGATGGCAGCAGAGATTGCTTTCCTCTTGCTGCTCGCCGAGGAGCCTCCCTGTCCTATCTGCCCGGCAAGAGACACATTTTGCTCACCACTGAATGCAGGGAAAAGTGCTTCATGGAAACACATTGCTTTCATTCAAGGAAGGTAAATCCATAAACTGTACAACTGAATTCATCAGTTCATTCCGGGGCAATGCAATACAGGAGTTGTGCAAAAGCAAAATTCCCCGTAGCAGTCATCATCTGTATTTCCCCCCTGTGCGAGGACTCTAACACTCACAGAGCGAGAGGCGCTGAAGCTGACAGCTGCCTTGCCCTGTAGCCTTGCTTAATCCATATCCAGGGCGTGGTGTCAAGCCAGGGCTCCTACTGAGACTCTTTCTCCTGTGAACCATGCACTGCAAACTTCCTGGATTGAAAACTGCATGGGCACTGACCACACCTCTCAGTTCATTCCTTTCAACCTTGTCTCCAGACTTATCTCGTATTATGGACCTAATTTAAAGGAACCTAACCCCCCAGTCTACCTAGACACTGTGTAGTGTGCGTGTGTGTGTGTGTGTGTGTGTGTGTGTGTAGAATGGTGACCTAACATTCTCTGTACTCCCTGGGAAAAGAGGTTCACACTGAATTTTCATTGTGTTATGCTTCTCCTCTACACTTCCAGCCCCATACCTACTGTCAGAAAAGCGCTGACATTACGCAAAGCTGCCATCAGTAAGTTTATACGGAGCCCTCCTGGCAAGGAAATCGGAGCTGTAAAATGTTATTTTAAAACTGGAGTAATTTCAACAACCGCAGCATACCTGAATAAGTCATGTTGTGGGTTGGAATTATGCTGCACATGAAGAGAGACAGCTGTCAGCTTGGTTGATTGAGCCGCTCAGTGGCATCTGAGCCCTGATCAGCTTGCACTCGTCGTGTTTTCTTCCCTTTCGTGGTCATACGACGGCTGCTATAGCTCCAGCCACTGTCACTTTACACTGTGAGGCCCAAAGAGAAGTATGAAGTTCTCCGCCTATTGTGTCTCACTGTCAGAAGAAGAGACACTTTCCTAAAAGATTAACTTCTTTTCTACGTCCCACTGGCTAGAATTGGGTCACATGATCATTCCTAAATGAACCATTAACACGCAAGAGTGGTTTGACCTGAGTGGCTTTACAGAAATTGTGATTCTTACTTCGGACTTGGGTCCAATTTCCTTGAACAAACTGCTGTTCATATCTGAATGACATTAGTTTCTTTTGGCAAAAAAGAGTATTCGATGGCTTATACATAAGCAACCAACACTGTACGTTAGCACTACTCAAAAGTGCAAGGGTGCAGAAGTAAAACTCTATTCAGGAGTACCCGTAAAGAATCATATGAAAGGGAAGTTCTCTGAGTGGGCAGGACTGCACCATGGAGCTGACTGTCAGCTTTGCCTGGGGGGAGAAATGGTCAGCAGTGCACCACGACAGCATTTCTGATGGTGCATGATGATTTCCTTTGTGGTGAGGAACTTTGGAGCAAATAAGGTGACAGCAGTGTATGGGCAAAATATAGGTGGAAAGTGCTCTCAGAACAGAGTACCCATGTGTGTGTCCCTGCATGAATGCTACAGTGAGGAGACACTATGGAAGAGAAGGTGTTCAACCAGAAAGTGACTGTAGAATCATCACCCCAAAGATGTCCATCCAACGTAGCAATAGAACAGCCAGTTGAACACTTGGTTACAACATTCATGGGTTATAACACCTACAGTAGATAAACTAATATCTTCTAGAGTGCAGAATACGCTTAGAAGCAATGCTTAATATATAATATGTAATTCCCTTTCTTTAAGGGCAGAAAAAGATGTCTCTAGGGGCCACAAGGAAAATGTGATAATAGCTTCTTTTATTGTTCCCCCAAAGATCCAACAACAAAGTTTTGTTTCTATTCCTGCCGCTAGAAATTGTCTGCTTTTGAAGTCTTATTTCCCCAAAAAGGGTCCCCCTTGTCCAGAGCTATAATGAGAATTCCATGCAGCTTGATACTGGGAATGACAGTTGGCTCTCTGAGCGGCTTGTGCCAATGAAGTAACGTTCAAGGAAAGGGTCACTACCCTGAACTCACTGAAGTGCAGATCCTCAGTAGTAAGTGGCATTTACATTGCCATTATATCATGGAAACAGGAAGGAGTGTATGTGGGGCTTCCCTGGGGGCACATCTCAATGCTCTCATCCCCTGTGAAAAGTTAACAGGCCACTATGGCAACCTAATACAAGCACAGACCCTTCAGGACTGGAGGCTTGAGCCATGTTGGCAAGTAAAGCTCCATGACTAGCTGAGGCGGTGAATGAGGATAAAGGGAATGCGGAACGGGCAGGAAAGAAGCAAGTTACAAAATCCAACTATAAACCTGTGATCAGTTGTAGAAACTGAGCTCTTGAGACCTAGGGTGCTCCAAGCTGAGGCTGCCCGAGGTGATTAATTGTAAAAAGAAGAATTATGGTTGGTACATATTTTCTTAGTTGCTGGATACTTACTGGCATTTCTATACTGATATTTACTTACATGAGTTCTTTTTTTTTTTTGATACTAAGAATTGAACTGAGGACCTTGTGCTGGCCAGGCAGGTTCTGTGCCACTGAGCCACATCCCTAGCCCTATGTCTTGATATTTAGTAAATAAAATGTATCCTCTTTTTTCCTGCTGCCTTTCTATTGGATATAATGTGTCATAGTTGTAGTTAACCCACATATTGGTGTTGAAGGCTATGAAATATCAAAAGAAGTAGAATTTACAGATGTGCAAGTCCACGTGTGAGATGTGTCCCCTTTCAGGGAGTAGGGTGTGTGCATCTTCAGCTTTACAGGGAATAGTTGCAAAGCCAAAGCACGATACTGTTACTGCCTTATTAAATATGGATAAAGAGGCTGACAAAACCATCAGGGGGCCAGAGTTTGGATATACTGTGCCACCTCCACCTCTTTTCATTTCACTTCTGTATGAGAGAAGAGAAGCTTGGAACTCAATTTCTATTATTTCATAGCTCCAGGTGGGAGTTTTCCAATCTGAGGAACTAATACCCGCTATGCTAGCTATTTTAGGCAGAATATAAGGAAAGGCTGTTATGCTTCTGTGGTGGCTGCTGTCCAGATAAGGGGGAATTTGTTGGAGCTCAGCAGCAAGCCCTTGAGATTGGCGTTCTTCGGAGGTGCAGACTGAGAACACTGGTGGGCCCTTTGAGAGGAAGCAGAGGAATCTGGAGGCCTGGCTGTGCTCCTGAGCCCTTGGGTGCTTCAAGCCTAGGTGGCCTGAGGTGGTTTCCTGAGGAGGCTCATTCCCTGAGCTCCTGCAGCTGTGTGAGGAGCCCAATTCCCTATGTGAAAACCTTTAATTTGTAGGATAGACAAAATGGTCTCCTTATGTAATTTTGGTTTATTTCAAGGCCTATAGAGGTAGATGTACTCTGTCTAGGATCATGGTTACTTCGTATTTTGTGTATGTATGTGTGTATGTGCAACTGTGTATGCACAAAATGGCCAGAGAGATGCCGTTTTACACGATAAAATGAACATGTAATCAGCTTGAGAATGAATAATATAGACACATGGAAAAATAAGTCTCTCCTGCAACCTTTTCCTTCCCTCTACCACTTGCTTTTAGTCATTGTTAACATGATATAATGGTTGTTTTGTAGTCTCCATTTTCTTTCTGTATGAAGAATGTTCTCTACTTTTTAAAAAATAAAAAATATTGTGTGTTTTTTCTAAGGTTTGTTTTAATGGATGCGACAGTACTGTGTAGCCATCCTTCCATACCTAGGCCATGTGTACGCAGATGAAGCATCTTACTTCTTTTTCAGTATTTCTTCACGTAGCGGACTGTCAGTTATTTAACTGTATTTACCACTAATGGGCATTTATGTAATCTCCAATTTTTTCTCATTGCAAGTGCTATTATATTTTTATGTGTACATGTGTATTTAGAAGAAAGATACTTAGATGTGGACTTACTGCACACACCATGTTATAAGCACATTAACAAACTGAAGGAAATCTCAATTTGATTAGAAAAGGTAACTGGAATCTTATAAGTAGATCTCAAATCATACGTCACCTGACTACTAACAGACCACCTCTTCATCTGTGTGTCTGCAAGGAGCCTGGCATTGGAAGGTTACGGTGCAAAGGGACACTCAGATTTCTCTGCAGGCTAAGGTTCTCTGAGGTTCCAGGAGGAGTAAGAGTGGGCTTGCTCTGCCCTCCCTTCGCCCACCCACATATGTTCAGTGGTTTCTGTCTGGGACCATCTCCTCAGTCATTTTCCAGAGTGCACTGCAGACGCGACTGTGTTACAGTATATTTGCTTCATATTCTCATTTTCACTCACATTTAATGTTTCTGAGACCTGTATGCCTCAGAAGGCCTTTGCACTTCTCAGCTGGTTAATGTGGAATGGATCTGAATATATAAGTAAGGAAACTTATTAGTACCAACTGGCCAGAGTGCAACTCAGGTGCTCCCGGAAACCCCATCTGAGCTTGCCAGATCCCTTAGGGATGGCAAAAGTGAGGCACCAATCTCATTAGAGAATTTTTTTTTCTCATTAGAGACTTGTCAGTTCTTAGCAGAGTCTAGCTAGTTCCAAAGAACCAGTCTACAAGACACAGCCTTCAAATTTAGAGGAGTTTCAATATGAATGAGTGAGAATTGGCAATTACTGAATGCTTATGTTGGGTCAGAGTTTCTATAGATTGTCTAAATTGATTCCGTCAATCACCCCATGAAGTAGTTGACTATATTCTCACTTTTTATTTCCCAAAAGAGAAACTTCAGAACAGAATAAATAAATGTGACCAGTCACATCAAACCAGTCACTGTTTAATCGGGATTTAATGTTGGGTCTATCACCAGAACCTACATGTTCCCAACACTCACCTTAAATCCTTCTGCTCTGCTCAACTGTTGTGTGACCTATGGGGGAGGGAGGAACTAGACACAGTGATGACAGTAATGTAGACTTACAGTTTATATTTTCCCCCTCTCTACTGTTCCAGTAAAGCATTACCTTTCAAAAGGTAAATTACCTTAATATTTAAAAAAATATCTGCATTCAGTTTCCTGGATGCTAGAAATCCATTCACCCATGCAATGATATTTATTTAAAGTGGGATTTCTCAAACTCCAAAACATTGACATTTTGGGCTGGATAAGTCTTTGTTGTGGGGGACATGTTATGCACCATGAAAGGTTTAGTAGCTCCTCTGACTACTGCCCACTAGATACCAAAAGCAATCCCCACAAATGCAGCAATCAAAATGTTTCCATGCATTGCTCCACTTGGGGTATCAAAATAGGGACAGACCTGGAGAGAGAGAGAGAGAGAGAGAGAGAGAGAGAGAGAGAGAGAGAGAGAGAGAGAGGAAATATTGCCCTTCAGTACTTGCTATTAAAGAGAAGTAAAATCTATAAATAATTGGCAACAAGCTCCTAGAATCAAGTGCATATATCTGAGAATATTAGCAAAAGGGGCCACATCCAGCTTGATATGCAGAAAAATAATCTTGTGTTCATTTGCTGAGCATAAACAGAAAAGGTGCATATTCAGTTAGCAAAAATGTAAACGTGCATTCTTGTGGGGACTGCGGGTAGGGGTTAAACCTCAGCTTTGTCAAGTTTGTATCATAATTGTTCAGAGAAGGAAAATTAGGTAAATGATTTGAATTTCTAATTATTGAGCTATTTAAAAAAATCTGGCAAGGTGGCACAGACTTACAGTTATATATAATTATACAACGTGACCCATGGGGTCAGTCACTAGAATTTAAAGCTGTTTTTTGCCAGGCCTTCTGGGGGCACAGAAATATGTGGCCCTTTGTGATTGGTAGCTTTTAAGGAGGCAGCAGAGTGAAGTGGGAAAACCACAGGATTGGAAGTCTGGCCTGCAGCTGTCCTTACCAGATTGTGTACCCTGGGCATGACATGTAAATTACTTTGGGTTCAATTATGTAAGCGGAAAAAATCCAAAGCCAGAAACTGATCATGCCTTCTCCTGCCTAGATGAAGGCAGGCAAAATTGATTGCATTATTGACTCCAGTCCACTGGTTCTCTTTGACACGTGTCTGAGTCATTTTCTCCTTCCTGGGACATAATGCCCAATTTAAAGGAAGAGAAGTTTATTTTAGCTCACATTTCAGCTGCCTCAGTCCTTGCATGGCCAGAGGGCTTCAGGCAGAAGCGTGGCGGACTGGTGAAGGTTAGCTGCACCCTTCTCTGGGAACAGGAAGTAGAGAAAGAAGGAGCAAAGGAGGGTGATACGCCTTTCCAGGCCACGCCCCCAGGGACCAGGCCACGCCCCACGGACCAGGCCACGCCCCCAGGGACTAGGCCACACCTCCAGTGTCGAGGCTGTAAGGACGACTCTCCTTTCTAAGAGCAGGGTATCTGCAGAAACCTCAAAATCCAATCACCTACAAGCTCTACCTCTGGTCCCCTGAAACTGTTAGGGGACATTGGATATAAACCATAACAACACTCTTTCCCATGCCATTTTGTAGTCGCCTCTCCTTGGTCCTGGGGTCCGCCACTCAGCTTGCTCTGGCCAATGGGATATCAGCGATCTTGAAAAAATGTTTTTGTGCTCCTCTTTTGCTTCCCCTCTGCCTTTTCATCAGACAGCGGCCATGGAGGTTCCCCAGAGACGGGGAACCTTGGCTCACTCCATGGATAGAACAGATTGTAAGTTCTCTAATTTCCACCACATAAAGTGCAATTTTAAGATACAGCAGTGAGAGGCATAGAGAGGTTTATTAGGCAGTATTTCAAAGGTCACACTCAGCACAGAGCTCGGGCTCTCAAGAGAAAGTCTCGACATGGCCTGGGGCTCGGGTATTTTATGTGGTTTTAGGGTATCCTTTAAGGTGAATGATCTAGGGCAGACCTGTAAACTCAGCACTCTGGGAAACTGAGGCAAAAAGATCACAAGTTTGAGCCCAGCCTGGGCGACTTAGGGACTTAGTGAGGCGCTGTCTCAAAAAGAAAAAATGAAAAAGAGCTGCGGGTGCAGCTCAGTGGGAAGGCACGGGGCTGCATTCCCAGGACCATGTACACACAAAGGACTGGTGCTCTAGGATATGTGTTCTACTCCCCGTCACATTACTCATCTGGTGGGACTATGTTAGAACACAAACCACTTACATATATTCAAAGTTGAGATACAGTAGGTTGCATCCTTCTGTGGGAAGAAGCATAATTTACAGGTGGAAAAAACTAGCCTGAGATTACTGTGTCTTTAAAACCATTAAAGAGAAAAAATTGGGGGGGCAGTTTATTAAAACAGAGAAAGTTCTGAGTAACTTTTGTGTGCTGAAGCTGCAGTTTCTTTTAAAAATAGTACAATTTTAAAATTACAGTTTTCATTATCTCCTTCCTAGCCCTCTTTATTTCTTTTATCTATCCTACCTTCACTATGACAAGGGTACATGTGCCCCATCCTGGAGGGAGAGAGGGGTCTCGTGGTGCCAAGTGCTCTCACCACCCCGGCAGAGGCCATCCTAGAATCCCGTCTATGTGAAGATCTGGGGCCAAGATCGGCACAATCGTCCCTGAGCAGCGGAGCCACACAAGCACTAGGCACTTGGTGCTTGGTTGTTATGCAGCGCTGTGGAGACTGTGGGCAACTGATGAGGAGTGGGAGTTTGGCATCCCAGGGAAGACCTTTATTTAGAGAAAGGCTTCCGAGGGCTTCCCTGAGTGTGGAAGTGGGGTGGCCCTCCACCACCTGCAGGAGTCTAGAAAGAGAAAAAGAGAGAAGTGAATCTAAAAGTGGAAGCAGGATTCTGAGTTTCTTAGGAGGGCTTCAGTGAAGTGGGCAGAGAGACGGTGGAGATGGAGGCGAAAAGACAAAGTAGAGGCTGAACTAGGGACAAGGGCCAGTCACAGAGGCAGCATGGTGCTCAGAAGGCTGGGGACTTTTGCAGGTATAGGGACAAGGAACCTTCTTTCAATCGTCCATTTCTTTGTTTCTATATCATTATCCCAAGCCAAACCTTTCCACTGTACTCCCCATGCCAGTGACCAGGCAGATCTTTAAAAATTAGAAGAATCAGCTCCAGGCCTGGTCATTTAGAGCTTTCCTGATTGCACTTCCGCCCTGTGTTTCTTTTCATATCACGCCCCGGTCACAGGGGTCATGTTCAGTTCTCAGACTCCTCCATCCCTGCATGCCTCTGCACAGAATTTGCTGAAGTGGTTCCTGTTTAGCCTTTACATCTCCACCCTCTTAGCTCTTACAATCACTTATAATTGCATGAATATTCCTATTCCTGTTACTTACTTGTGGCTTTCTCCTGCCAGTCAGCTGTGAACGCCAGGAAGACAGAGACACTGGCTGTGTTGCTTGTCCTTGCGCACATCATGCCAAGCTCAGAATCAGACACTCCTGGGAACCAGATTCATATTTAGCAAATCAATGAATATGCAAACTGGTGCACCTTAGTGGTTCTTTGGCAATGGGAGGAAAGAGGCTGTGGTCTACAATGAACTTAGCATAGGAAAGAAACAGGGAATGTCCAGGAGGAGAAACCCAGATGGGACTGCTTTCCAGGCAGACTGAAAATCAGAGTCAACCTTTCCAGAGAAGTTGCTGAATCTAGGGGAGGAAGTGGGGCAGACTGACTGCTTACTAAAGGAGGCACTGATAATTTTTATCTAAATATTGCACAAACAGGTAAACCTAGAAGACTGAAAGAGCTGGGAATGTCCCAGGGGCAGACATGGGCATCTCCTTTGGTTTGCATTTGATGGTTGAGGTCCTTGAGAGTCAGGGCAGGTGAACTCCAACATCTCTGTCACCCACAGGATTCTTTGTGTTCACCTCTAAAGGCTGAGGCAAGGGACAGGGGTGAGCATAGGGGAGAGGGAGATGTTTAAGGATTGAGGGCAGGTTTGAGGGGGACGAGTGGTGAACTGAGCCCTCATTCCTCAGGAAAGTTTGTGCCCCAGGCAGAGGTTGGGGCTCAAGCTGACCTTTACCTCCACAGGGTTCTCGCTAACCGATAAACTGGTTGCTTTATTTGCCTGGTTCTCAGCAATTCCCTTTGTACATGAATGGAAATTCGATGCATGCTAAGTGGGGGGAATGCATTTGTAGTTTAAATATGTGATATTTAACTATGATGAATTACCCAGGCTCACGAAAGGTTGACAAACTTCAGCCGTGCGTCACACGCTCTGAAATGAAACAGAGATCAATGAGCAGTTAAATGCCCCCTTAAATGCCAATCCCCCTTTTCAGTCTAAGCTCCATTCTAATTCTTTCATGGAAATCAATGGAAAGATTCTTCATTACATATTCATTTGCTGGATCCATTTTGCTCATTAGGTTGAAATAAGGGGTAGGTGAGGGTTTATTAGGGAGCAAGCATATCTGATAAGCATTAAATTACTTCTGATGGCTTTATGTATTTAACAGAGTTGGCGAATTAGCTCAGTCTTTGATCTAATGGAGCTGATGTTGATGAGGACCGTGGATTTAGCCCTGCGTTACCCAGGACGCCCGACCTGGGGAGCGGGGAGGGTGACTGAAGAGTTTATCCTTGCTCTCTGCCCTTGTCCCCGCTCTTGCTAATGCCTCATGACCGTGACTCCTTGATCCTGTCTAGCCCTGTGGCCGGGAATGGCGGGGTTGGCATCTGAATGCCTCCTGCATAGCGACTCCTGACCGCCCTGTGTTTCACATCAGCCCCGACTTCTCTCTTCTCTGTCACTCGTCCTAGCTTCCTCCTCATGCCTTAGACTCCAAGCCTACTGTTAAACAGCTCTTCCCATGTTGTGATTATTTTTATTTCGTGTCTTTCTCTCTGGCTTTTTCTTTTTCATGGTGGGCGTTTAACCCAGAGCCTTCCCCTACTCTTTTTAGTTTTTGTTCTGAGGCAGCCTCTCATTAAGTCTCTATTTCACCCAGTCTGGGCTTGAACATGCAGTGCTCCTACCTCAGCCTACAAGAATGCTGAGATGAAAGGGAATGCAACCATGCCTGGCTTGTGGTTGTTTTTCTTTTGGTTCCGTCTTGTTCCTCACTGTGGCACTGCTTCATGACCTTGGAGAGAAGTGTGTCTGACTGTGGGTTATGTGCTACAGACACAAGACTGTGAGGCAGACTTCCCATGTTTCATAAGGGCAAAACAGGAGCTAAAGACATGAATAGGCAATCATCATGAATAAATTACACAGCAAAGTCCATCTAACGGTAGGAATAAGTAGTGAAGACAGACTTCAGAGATGAGGTAATTTATTCTGGAAGAATGAGATACAGTAGCCCAGGCGTTAGTGTAGTGGTAGTAGAAAGGTACCAGGTCTATTACTAATTACCTCGGTGTTTTTCACCATGCCTTTAGCACAGTGAACATAGAAGATCCTCTCTCTATGGCTCGCACCTTGCCTTGAGCATCTTGAAGGTAGGGAGGCAATGCCAAGTTTTCCCATCTTCTGACCTATTGGGGATGATAGGTTCGCCAATTCCATGCAGGATATACTGGGCTGCTGGCAGGGCATGGACACTTCTGAAGAGATTTTCTAACCAAGAGAATATTTATAGAGAAGAAAGTGAGATTTAGGAACCATCAAGGTATAATGGCCAGTGTACAGCACTAGCAAGGAGATCTTCTCACCTATAATCTAAAAGAGTAATCCAAGGAAACAAGTTGCAAGGAAGCCTGTTGTTGATTATGTCATCGGTGAGCTATGGCAGAACTTCACCTAGGCAAGCAAGGGTCTTTCCCCTTCCCCATCTACTGACCTTCAATTTCTTTTGCATATCTTTTCCTAACGCAACCAGAAGTCGGCAAGGAAGGCGGCTCGGTCATGCCATGCACAGAAGCCAGCTCTCCAGGGCACAGAGCAAGCAGGTGGGTGGGAATGGAGAGGAATGAAGACCAGCAAACACTCAAAGAATTTCTTTGCCCATAATAAATGAGTCCCACCTTCAACTCTGGCTTGGTTACAATCTCCTGGGAAGTAGTTCCCATTTATAATTTGTAAGCACAAAGCAGAATGTAAAGAAAACTGGAGGAAACAGAGTTGTGTGTAATAATTCACAGCATAAAGAAGAGTTTGGTGGTACTTGGTTGCCTGTAGCTCCTGAGAATAGGCTCAGTAAGAGGGGCTGGGAGTGTAGTAAAGTGGTAAAGCACATGCCCAGCCTGTAGGAGACATTGCCTTGGCTTCCCAGCACCACCAAATAATTAGTCTTTTTAAATGTATGTGGTAGAGATACTGGTTGCCTATCCTACTATTCCCAGTTTTTCCTGATTTTATTTAATGACACAGTGGCTCAGCCACAGGGCGGCGTTTTCCTGTCTGTTTCAGGAATGAACTTTAAGTAGAAATCATTGCATAGACTTCCAAGGAGGTCTGTTGAGAGGATCATTTGGCAAAAGGGTAGTTTCCTTTTACTTTGTGCTCTTTTTTTGTCCTGCCTGGACTCATGGCTATGCCCATCTTGTGTTCTGGATGACAAAATCTATGCCTTAGGGAGGGAGGCACTCAGTGCACTGCAATTCACTCTGTTCCTATCAGTCAGACAGATTGTAATGGATACACAAGATTATATGAGGCAGGCCCTCTTATAACCTCTTGGTAGATATGGGACATGGCAGCGAAGTAAGCACGTGAGATCTTCGATCACCTTTGCACAGAGTAGGTGTTTGTTCTGTATGGATTGCTTATTTTAAAAATACTTTCAACTGTATCACATCACCTTCTGATGGAGTGCATGTTCTGAGCTAAAACTCGAGGTTTTTCTGACCAGCATAAGCATACTTAGAGAAAAAGAACCCTAATGTTTTAAGTTAGGACTATACCAGAAACAGAAAAGGCACCCAAAGCCACTCATAGGTCATTCCTCAAAATAGGAGAATTGTATGGCCTTGTGCCTTTGCAGAGTCCTAGTGAATTTCTTCTTCAGGTGTCCATAAACTACTAGCCTGGAACCTTCATCCAGCATTATGATTTTTTGGGGAAGTAAGATTTTGCTAGAATGCATCTATGTGCAATCATTTTATGTTTATCTCTAGCTACTTTTACTTGAGAGGCAGAGTTTCACAGTTGCCACGGAGGCTGTATGCCCTCCATCCTGCCTGAGGGGTGTATCAGAACATTTCAGATCAAGCGGTTTAAGTGTCTGCAATATCATAAGGAGTTACTGCAGCCATAATTAGGAATCACTCATAAGCACATTGCAGAGATTTTTGAAAAATGAATTATTTGGACAGGATTAGTGCATGCAGTTGCCTCGAGGCAATCTATTCAAAGGTTGTCATTTCCTATAAGTGTAAAGATTTATGACAGATTAACTTGGAGTAGTGAGGGAGTGGAGACACAGTGGACACCCTAGGGGTAAGAGATTCTGTGCCATAACAAGCACACAAAACACTGAACTACCCCTAATTCATTCTAATTTATCAGCAATAGAAATGACTAAGCACTAAATTCTGATACGAGCCAGATTCTACCTGTTGGTGGTAAAGCACTCAGATCTCTTGACTAACACAATTTGAAACCTGACTCAAGCACTTCATAGTTGTGTTGCCTTGGGCAAGTTATTTATCCTCCCTGTGGCTCCTTGGTTTTTAAATTGGTATATGAAAAATTATAATACTTCTCTTAGGATTATTGGAAGGATCAAGTAAGTTGTAAAATATATACAGATCTCGACTGGGGCAGAACTTGGCATATTTTAAGCACTTGACAACTGTTAACTATTATTGTTATTATTTGAAACAATCTCCTTTTCAGTGTCCTCAGTTCCCCAATTTCTTTACCAGATCATAAAGCCAGACTGCTAATAGCCAACGTGAGATGTTTCATTAGGCAACACGGAATATTTTCTCACATTATTTATTTTACCATTAGACTCTTAATCAAGACTATCTTGCAAAGTGAAGTCATGTTCTGGGTATCCCCTCTCCATTTAAAAGAATACAGCTGTGCATTTATAAAGTTGCATGTATATCTATTCATTAAATAACCTGCAGTTTCAGTTAACTTGGAGAATAGAATATTGATTTAAACTATACTTCAGGAGGATTATCTATCACTGTGCACAAATAAAAACTTATACGAGATTGGATTTCATTGTATGAGACAGGAAAAAACATACTCCACTGAATGCAGCTTGTTGTTGTAAGGCCAAGTTCTGGATGTATCATCAATATATCAGGTTCTTGCTTTCACTTTTTAATGATCTCTGTCAAGTCTGATAAAGATAGGCTCGCTGTTCTCAAAGTAGAATTTACAGTCCCCCAGGTTTTAAAAAACATACTGACTTTGCCTTCTGCCTGTCACTACCCCAGAATTGACATATCTACCTTCAAATTTGTTAGTGTTGGAGAATCAATATCTTTAAGAAATTTTGCCTTCATTTGGCTGTAGAATTTGGCTCTCTTTGTGTGGAGTTTGATTTCCTACTACTTGCACAGAGAGGAGAGGACTGTAAATTGCAGATCACAAATTCATAGGCACCCTCTTTCTCTGTCCTCTTCTCCTCTTTTAGGCATTTGGTTCATATTAGTCAGATTTGGTTCTGGAGCCAAACATCTAACATACGCAATTTAAAGGAAAAAGAGTTTACTTTGGCTCATGGTTTTGGAGGTATCAGTCAGTGGTTGACGGGTCCAAGGCAGAAGCATCACCGCAGAAGTGTATGGTGTAGAGAAGCTGTCCACCTCTGGGCAACCAGAAAGTGGAGTAAAGGGAAAGAGCCAGAGAGACAGGGGCCAGGGGCAGATATAGCTCCTGGATCATGTCCCCATGACCCACTCAAATATATTCAAAAGTATACTTTATTTAAGTCTAATCAAGCCATTCAAGTTGACAAGCAAGGTTAACCATCACTGAGAGCTGAGTGAAAAGTTTTCTTCAATTTATTCAGCTTTAGATCCCACCAGTGATTTGGAGACTTTAATTATCCCTAGCGTTCTTGTTCCCATTCATTCTTCAGTAATAGAACCCCAGAATCCATCCTTATGTAGTTAAAGACTCTAGTTTCCTAGCATCCTTCCAAGTTGAAGGTGGCCACATGGCTTATTTCTAGCTTAATGGGCAGTGAGGAGAAGTGATTCCCTATTTCATGTTCTATTCTCAAATTAAGTTCGCATCCTTTTGTGCCTTCCTCCTTCCTGGAGACTGAGAGAGACAGCAGACAGTCCTGCAGCAACATTAAACCACGGTGCAGGGGTGACTCATTGAGGATGGGAGAGAGGCAGCTAGGAGGAGCCTGGACCCCCAGTGGTGCAGGGCTGATAACACATGTTGTCTATGTAAGCTGAGATTGTTGCTCAAAAGAACCAAGCCATTTTGTTTAATCTACTGTTCTTTTAGATCTTGCTAGACCACTGAATAGGTATCCTTAGTCTTATCAATATTGGCTGCTGGCATACAGTACCTGGAACCCACAGTTGAAAGGAAGTGAGATTTATTTGGGTCCATAGTTGTTTCTGATCTGCCAACTCCAAGGCAGAAATGGCCAAGGGTCTGTGCAAAAAAGCTGCTCGCGTTATGGAGGTCAGGAAATAGAAAGAGAAGGGAGAGCCTGGAAGGGAGCTATACTGTCCCAGCCCACAGTGACTCCCTCCTGTGACCAGGCGCCATCTCCTAACTGCATGTTTGGCTCATTAGGTGACGAGTCCACAGATAACTCTAGTATTCCCATGACTCAGTCACCTGTGAAACACATGAGGCTTTGCAGGACACCACAGATGTATAAACCACAATATTTTACCCCTGCCCCTCAAAAGACACAGTGCATCTCTTTATGAAAAATACATTTAAATATCTCTAAGAGTACCCAAAGTTTTTATAGTTCCAGCATTCTTAAAATGTGCATGTTCAAAGTCTCCTCCAGGACCGAAAGCCAACTCTAAGCTATGAGCCTACGTGAAAATAGAAAAGAAACTTAAATACTTCCAACATACAGCAACATGGGGTAAACATTCCCTTTCCAAAAGGAAGAAATAGGCAGATAGAAAAAAATCAGACCAAAACAAGATCAAGATTCAGCAGGGCAAACGTTAAATAAACAGTTCCATGGCTTTGTTCACTGTTTTTGGCTTTCCTCAAACATTTCACATTCCCGGCTTCTCCATTTTCCTGGGGTCTTTCCTGAACTTTTGACTTCGCTCTTACAGTATCATGCACTGCCCTCTCAGGGGCACAGTGCTGGGCCTCCTATGCCTTCTTCTGAAATCTGAGTGGAAGCCTCCTTGACTGAATAATTCTTGCATTCAGCAACCCTGTGAAAACAGCACCACACAGATGATGCCAAGGTCTGCCACCACCTCAGGCAGTATATAAGTCTGCTTGGATCATGGCTCCAGGTGGCTCTGAATGCCTGGAGGGCCGACTACCATGAACTGAATTCTGGGAAACCAATTCTCTATGCAGTCTTTCTTGAGCAAGGTACTCTGGGACTCTTGACTTTCATGTATGCATCTTTAAGCCTACAAAAGGTAGAGGCTTGCTGATTCCAGAGATGCCACCAAGGCATCTATTCCACTGTTCTGGTGCAATGTACTTGGTGTTTTTAAATTGCTAATCCTTTCAACAATCCTCGTCTTTTTTGTGCCAAACTTTCAGACTTGTAGGTGGCTCAGCCTTTGGGCATGCAGATTAGACCTAATGGAGAAAACTGCGTAACAACCACAGTCTCTGAACACGATTCAATTCAGTGCAGACTTGCATTCACAATGGATGTAACTTTAGTCAAAGGCGAAAGATTTATACTACCTGAAGAGAAACCAGAGTACAGACACAACCTTAGACTGTTTGGTCTCTTTTGGAAATAATCAAAGAAGGTGTGTGTTGAAATTTGGTTAGGGAGAAGCTGACATCAGAGAGTGCTAATTTCTTGCAGTAGCTCTTGGTTTTCTTTCTCCACTAGTAATAGAAATTTTCAGAATTTACCCAAATACATGGTTCTCCCTGCTAAAGGGTACATTTCCTAACCTCTCACATGACCATTTTGACAGAGTTCTTTCTGATGGCGTGTGAGTGGGAGAGTGGAGTGCTAATTCTTTGCCAAGGCCTTCTTATGAGAACACACATTTTTCTCTGCTGTCTGGGATATAAAGATAGTGGGAGGAAGAGGAACAGCCATCGTGAACCATGATTTAGAATCTGCATAGTGAAGGTGCTAAAGTCCCGGATGTCAGGTGCCTGTTTCCTGCCACCATGGCACCTTATGCAGCCCTGGGCAACTCTGTATAGATTGTTTGATGTGAGAAAAATATCGTGTTAAAGTGACTCTTATCTTGGCTTCTTTTTCAGCAGCTGTTCTGATGCCCTAACCAGAGCAACAGAACACTGTGTTTTCCGACATGGAGATCTGAATTGCTGACAGCTTCTGCTTCTCCTTGGAACAGTGGAAACATTAATTGTGAGTTCAGAGATTTCCCATCTGCCCCTGATTGCTACACAGTGAGTTCTGCAGCAACTGTACAGTAGCTCGCCCTCAGGGTGTTACTGTGCGGCCTTACCATGAGTAGGTGATAGGAGGGTGACCGTGGCTGCTTAAGCACCCTGCCCAGAACATGCACCGTCTGTCTTAACCACAGTGCTAGCAAGAGCTGGCAGGGCTGGGATGATCTAATTGAAAAGAGGACTGTGACCTCTGTCTCCTGCTCAGCAACCCTGAGTGGATTCTGTGTCCCCACCAGCTGAAGAGGTCTGCCCTGCTTCCACGCTCTGCCTGAGACCACCCAGTCTCCAGGTCTCCAGCACAGCTTGGATACAAGCAGCCAGCTGCTTATAAAGCATTTCCTCTGTCCACTCACGTCAGGAAGAGACAAAATGCCTTTGATCTTAGCCATGGCATTATATTAAATTCTGTAATCTCCTCCATGGATTTAGAGCAGGACATATTCAAGGGAAGGTCTTGGAAAGACCATAGGATTTGGTAGAAATGATTTCCACTCTCATCACTCTTCTACCAAATGCACACACTAATGGTGAATACTGGGTTTCAGACTCGATTAACCGTGAGCACAATTCCCGGCTCATCACTATGTGACCTCAGACAAGTTGTTTATGCTCTCTGATCATAAGTTTAACTGCATCATCTGCAAAACGGGAATTTTTGTGGTGAACATTGCTCACTTAGCTCTTATACAATATCTGGTTTACACTGAGTGCTTAGTAAGTTTTGGGTATTGTTGATGTTGCTTTATTACTGCACCTCAGCAGATAGGTGACTAACTCTTCATGAAAGTCCTGTTACTCAAACTCTTAGAACCTCAACAATTCTGGATAAAATGATGATAAGATGATGAATGATTGATGATAGAACCAATTTAATGCAGAACAATAAATAAATGAGTTTGAGATGATCATTTGAGAGACAAGTGGTAGAAAAGCAGGTTATATTAAGACTCTGAGTAATTATTAAATACCAACTATTGGTAGGTTTTACTCTGGGTAGAAAAATATAGGAACAAAAGGCTTGTTTAATAGGGACTTGTATTCTGGTGGGGTGGGTCGTTCAATGAAGTATCACTCCTGGGTAACCAATTTGCTCAAATTCATGTCTTACTAGTAGAGGGTTCTGATTCCAGATTTGATTTTCAGTGTCTGACTGATTTACACTCCACTCTGACTCTTTACTTCTGCCCCTAGACAATATACCTGAGTGGACCCATCATAGAATCTCTTGGCTGTGACTGGACAGTGAGGCACCAATAGGTACTGAACCTCTATTCTAAGCTGTTGACAGACATTATTTTCTTGTTGATTGCCACAGTCCAGTTTAAAGATACCAGTTATTAAGCTGTATAAATTATACATGAATCCCCAGCTCAGTCTCTGCAAGCTGTGTGACCTTGAACAAGCTAATGCAACCTCTCCAAGGTCAGTTTTCTCATCAAGGCAAAATGCGTGCTGACTTGATGACTTTTCTCATCAAGGTCATGGTGCTGACTCTGGGAGGTGTTGGATGTGTTTTTCTACTGGTTCCTTATAGCCACCAAGTAAGCAGCTCAAATGCACTTTAGAAGTTGGGGTAGGAAAGGCGTCTAGCTGGTGGAGAGGTCCCTTCTGGAAAGTGTTCCCTGGGCTTGGAGGCAGGAGGAGGGTGCAAGCTGCAGTTACTGTGGTGGAAGTAGCACCAGGGCACAGCTGAGAGGTGCAAAGGAGTAAATTCACAGAGTAGGGTAGCATTCAGTAAAAAGGCTTGGAAAAGGGATAGGGATTAAAAAGCTATTAGATGGACAGAAGGTTAATAAAAATACTCTTTTGAAATAAATGGAAGATCATTCAGACAGCGAAGGAGATAATTAGAAGAGGATGAGGCATAATAGCACCTAGAGTTAGGAAGAGCAAAGTAATGGAAGCGCTGTCAGATTTGAGTCTCCACCTGTCCTCAGTCTCACCCATGGGTGAGCAGAGCCGGGCAGGGATGCCAGGTGATTAGAACCAGTGCCTCAAAGATAGGCCTGAGCATCCTCATTCAGTTCCGCAATTATGTGGTTTGGGCTGGAGGCTTAGTTTTTCTGGGTTCAGATGTAAATAGCCAAGTCCACTCGGTCATGCTCACCTGCGTGGTTGAATGAAGGTTTGCTAAGCTCGCTCTTCTAATGTAGCAGTGCTTTGTTTTGCATGATGTACTAGTCCACAAGCTATTAAGATTCTACCCCAGTTCTCTCAAATGTATTAAATGATGGTCTTTTAAGAGACAGAATAGAGAGAGTGAGGATGGATTCTGGGGCTGATACACCTGCCTTCCAGGCTTGGCTGTGGGACAGAGCAGCTGTATGGCTTTGGGAAAGTCATGCAATCTGAGTTTCTCTGTCTCTTAGGCAACATACTATCTAGTTTGTAGGGTACATGAAGATTTGAGATTATACATTAATGTCCAGCACAGCCTCAGTTTATAACAGGCACTAAATGAATAGCAATTATTCCTTATTTTAATTGATTATATAAGGCAAAGTGAGTAATGTGTTTAGGAGCTGTTTTATTCTTTTAAGGCTTAAATATTTCTTAATATCTTAAAGTGAAAACATTAGTAGGCATGCTGTGAGTCCAGCTAAGTGTAGAATTTTTTTTTTTTTTTTTTTTGCGGTACTGGGGATTGAACTCAGGACCTTACACTTGCTAGGCAGGTGCTTATGCCAGTGAGCTATATCCCCAGCCCCTCTAAGTGTAGAATTTGTTGATTCTCTTATTTACTGTATGCTTCCCTGTCAATTTTAAGTAAATTTCAGCTAAAAAGATGTCTCAAGATTTGGGGCAATCTTGATGTTTTGGCTGTGTATAGTGTGACAATTGAGCTCACAGAAGTTTGCTCTCCTCCTCCTTGATTTCCCCTTTGTTGCTGGCACTGCCATCAAAGACATCGTAAACGAAAGTTTCAGAATAAAATACTGTGAAGTCTTCAGAGACAGATACTAGTCTGATTTTTTTTTAATGTTCCTGGTTTAAGTGGATGGAAATGGGTTTCCCTAAGCAACTTATTGTTAGATTCAACTGCTTTTCTCACCTAATGTGGTCAGCACTTACTACGCTGTTCAAAGTGCAGGGGTGAGAGACTACATACACATCTCACTCACTGCAAACATCCACACTGCATGATCTCAGAGCCTGAAGAGGGGCTCTGGGTCTTCCCCAGGGTTACTGAGCTGCTAAAGAACATGGTAGATGCACCAATGGGCAGCCTGACCTTGAGGCCTAAGGAAAGGATATATCAGCATTCAAATTCTCCCCTGTACACGGCATAGTTAAGAACCACAGCTCAGCCAGATGCGTGTCCTTCATTTTAAATAAGGTTTAGAAAATGCCTTTTACAGCAATACCCATGTTCTCCACAAAGCAAGAGGCTCTGAGCATTACAATCAGAACAAGGCAAGAGGGGCAGGTGGGAATAATTAACAAGGTCCCATTTCTGTTCTGGCGTGTGGGGAAGAGGCCACCACTTCTTCCCCTGGTGCTGATTGCTATGCACTCTCTCTGTGCAGGATAATGGATCTGTCCTGACTATCTATTCCTATGACAGCCAGCCAATCATTTCAGGGTGATCACGCCCCATCTGCCCGTCTGTCCACATATCTCTGTCTCCCTTCCCTTCCACTGTGGGAGAAAGAAGACCAGGAGAGAAAGCCTCTGGCCTTTAAGTGTTTGCACAGGATGCCTGAGTGGAGTGAGGCAGCGAGATAAGGGGTATTGCAGGCTATTTCTTCTCTTGTGTGAATAGCACATGATTGATTTCAGAAAAGGAAATTTATTTCCCTGCAGACATATTTTTATCATTTGCTTGAATTCCTCGATGCCTTACTCACCATATGTATAGAAGAGCCAAGTCTCCTTCAGAGGGGGATGGAAAGGAATATGGATAACTCTTTAAACCTGAAAAAAGTATATAAAAGGCACTGCCAGATAAAATGTTCGGTGACCTATAAGCTTTGGAACGGGTCAGAGGGATTATACAAAGGCTGACATTTAGAAATGATGAGATCTGTTGACTGCTGCGTTTGCATGTAGCACTCTGAAACACCGTCCAGAGCTCCCCTTCTGGGGGAAGCCCCACTGGAGGCCCTATTGAATAGCAGGTACTTTAACCTGAGGGGTGAGAGCCAGACTTAGAGGGTCACTTTGCACTGACTTTTACAGGGTGAGATGACTTTATCTAAAGGGAAATATTCAATTTACTTAGACTGCTAAATATGTGCTCTTAGAAAGGAAGGCTTAGTTGAGGCTGATGCACATGGAACTTATTTTAGAAAGAATAGTGGGAGGAAGGGAGGTGAGAATGATGGTCGGGGTAGGAGGAGTGGGTAGAGAGACAGGAATTTGAATGCAACGTTTCTTGGATATACTTTTTGATTTTTGTTTAGCATGTAGGTGGATGTCAGATTACTGGGTAGGATGGGATAATTCTGAGAGATGTGGTAGTTTAGGCAATTTTTAGGGCTGCTCTGTTACCTGGTATAGGGTTAGTGTTTTGCTAATACAAATAGAGGGGTGCAAATGCCCCTGGCCTCCACTCTTTGAGCAGGGAAGTAATATGAAGCAGTTTTCAGACAATGGTCATCTCACAGTGATTTGCACATATGTACGCTGAGCAGCAGTGGAACAGAAAATTCTTACACCAGGGCTGGTTTGGGAAGTGGTGGTATGTATGAACACCAGAGAGGGTGACATTTTGGGAATCCAGTTCAAAGCAAAGAGACCCCTAGAGGCAGGTCTGCTTCTGGAAAGATCTGGAGGCTTCGTCATTTCCCAGGTTGCTCTTTCTTAAAAAATTGTGTGCTTCTTGGGTTCTTTTTGGAATAAAACATTTGGGACTGACCCGGAGCTCATTCCCTCCAGACCTCAGCATCCAGGGGACTTGAGAGTTGTTTCTGGAGACATCTGCACAAGTGGTAAGTAGAGAACAGGACAGATGCTGCGAACAAAACAGATTCATGGAGTAATTGAGAAGTTTATTGTCAATCATAGTGAATGCAACATTGTGGAGTGAAGAGGGTGTTCATTTATCCTTTATTTTAGTTTATTAGTGCATTTGTGTAATGTATAATGTTTATGTTACTTGTATGTACATAATGCATCCTGATTAAAGTGAGGGGTGATTAAAAATTTCTTGGGAGGGTATAATATACACAGTCCAATTTGGTCATTGAACATTGTGTTTAACCTGAAACCTGACTTTGAATCCTTGAGCTGAAATTCATATCTGTATGAATGCCATTTATTTATTCATTATGGCTTCAACTCCCTTTCATTATCTCTTTAGTGATATTTAGCGTGTTTTCTCATTTTCCCTCAGATTGCTCTTCTGCCTCAAGTTCTAGAGAACCCATTCTCTTATCCCTCAGACCTGAGGACTGTCCCTTTGTATTGGTTACTCTTCCCTTTGCTGGGACAAAATATCTGACTCCCACAAGTTAAAGGAGGAAAGGTTTGTTTCAGCTCAGTTTGCAGAGGTTTCAGTCTATAGTCAGCTGGCTCCAAGGCTGAGGAGCAGGGCAGAGGGGAATCACAGAGGAGAAACAGTCCACGGCATGGTGAGCAGAAGGCAACAGAAGCAAGCAGCAACAGTGAACTTGCCACCCACACCCAATCCATCCAGGCACAGCCAGAATACACTAATTCCAATCAGTGGAGTAATTTAGCACCACACACCCTTCATCTTAGTATTACACATTCTAGAATCAGCCAGCTCCAAAAAGCCCCACATGGGGCTTTGGAGGGACATCTAGATAGTGGAATGATGCCTTGATCTCTCTTGGGTTCTGTCCTACGCACCTTTCTCCTTTGCTGATTTATTCCATATTCTCTCACTCTGATACACCTTCGTTGTAAGTATGAAGTTTTTCCAAGTGCTTTGAATCTTTCTAGCCAATCACCCACAGTCAGGGGAGTCTTGGTGGCCCCAGACCCAGGAGAGTATGCATTTCCAGCTCTAGAGTACTGAGAACTCTCCCTATATTATAACCTCAGCATTTAATTGAAAGGGTCACCTTTACCCAGTCCGTTTGTTGAACAGTCTGTTCTCTGCTCATGGCCTTGTTCTGCTTCCACTGGCCCCAGTCTTGGAGCCAGCTGACTATAGGCTGAAACCTCTGCAAACTGAGCTGAAGTAAACCTTTCCTCCTTTAACTTGTAGGTGTCGGGTATTTTGTCCCAGCAAAGGGAAGAGTAACCAATACAAAGGGACAGTCCTCAGGTCTGAGGGATAAGAGAATGGGTTCTCTAGAACTTGAGGCAGAAGAGCAATCTGAGGAAAAATGAGAAAACACGCTAAATATCACTAAAGAGATAATGAAAGGGAGTTGAAGCCATAATGAATAAATAAATGGCATTCATACAGATATGAATTTCAGCTCAAGGATTCAAAGTCAGGTTTCAGGTTAAACACAATGTTCAATGGCCAAACTGGACTGTATATATTGTACCCTCCCAAGAAATTTTTAATCACCCCTCGCTTTAATTGGGATGCATTATGTACATGGGCCAACACTGAGCATTGAACAGTCTGTTCTCTGCTCATTGCCTTGTTCTGCTTAGTTGTTAGATGCACAGTCCTATGTCAGAGATGGACCACACACAAAACCATGGTCCCGTAAGAAGATAATAGAATTGAAAAATTCCTATTACCTAGTGGCGCTGTGGCTGCTGTCCATCAAAATGCAGTGTGTTACCCACATGTGTTGGTGATGCTGGGTGCAGAAACCTACTTTTCTGCTAGCTGTATAAATGTATAGTACATATAAGTAATACAAAATCCCTGATGATAATCATAAATGCCTGTATAACCGGTTCATGTATTTAAGTGTACTATTCTCTTATCATTATTTTAGGTCGCAGTTCTTTGACTTCCATATGTAAAAGAATTTACTATTCAACAACATGCTGTGTCCTATCAGCAACAGCCCACGAGATCTCATATTTACTACTGTTCTTGATTATATCATTTTCTTTCTGGCTTCATTTAATCTCATGTTGTTTGTTCATCTTGGCCTGAGGACCAACAGGCTGCTCCAGATTTATTTATACACCCCGTGTAGCCTGGATGTGTGGTAAGCTATGCTATGTGGTATGTAGTACGCTCTTGATGTTTGCACAGTGACAAAATTGCCTAAAGACACATTTCCCAGATTGTATCCCTGTCATTAAGTGGACATGTGACTATCCTGAGATCTCTTTCAGGGACAGATTACTTCGTTAGCACAACAGTGTCATTTTTATGCTGGTTGGGAGGGTACAAACATAGGGTCAGGCAAGTATCTGATTTTAACTCATATATTTCAGTGACAGAAATAGGCTGTTGCCAGATGTATATGTGTTTCCATTGGCTTGGTTGTAGCCCCTCTGGCTTCTTGCTCTGCAACCCCTGTGTCTACTTTGGTTTATATCAACTTATAAGAAATGACCTTTTTTTTTTTTTTATTAATGTCTACATCTTTATTTGACAGTTCTGAGTTAGGTAAATAGTAGGCTTTCTGAAGATATTTATTTTTTGGTTTATGGAGCATGTCTTCATCTCTTTAGCCTTTCTTTCAAAGTATCTGCCTTGTTTTTCTTCCTCATGAAAGGAATTTTCTGATTTAATTTTGTGGTTCCAGGCTTCAAAGTTTGAAGTCCATGGGAAGAAACAATGTCTATCTCTGTGGACAACAGTACCTAAGACAAGATCAGGCATGGGGCCAAGTAATCACTGACCTCAAGTGACTACAGAACTGATAGAAGACATAGATTTTTTTGTCCACCTTACTCCTTATACATGTTTCTGTCAAAGTAGAACAATGTGTATTCCCAAAAATCATGTTCCTGTTAAATATGTATAATAAAGAAAGCAGTGTTCCATCTCTTCCAAGTCGCATGAAAATAACCCTGATATCTCATTCATTTTACAGATTAAAGGTTGCCACTCCCTTAGAGTCTTATTGTCCAGCTGGGTTATTCTATTCACTATGTCTCTCTGAACCCTCCTTGTTGTCCCCTACTTTACACTGTGAACAACACTGACCTTTGGACACTGCAGTAAATAGCTGACTAGAGCCAAGTGTAACAAGAGCATTATTTTAGGGGACAGCTCTCTTTTGGAAGCATGAGGCAGGAACCAACTATTTTAGACCAGCTTACGCAAAATACATAATTGAAGGATTTATTGGAAGAGCAGTGCAGAAACTTACAGAATTAAAGGTAGACTGTGCTCAGTGTGAGAAGATTGTCCTACATGACCAATATTTTTGTGAGCAACTCCACATCTCCTTGTATCTAGCTCTCAAGAGTTTAGGAGACATTGCCACTAAAATTAATTTAAATAACTTGCATGCAGAACTTTCGGAGTTCCTGTCATTTGCTTACAGTGGATCCAATAATTGAAGGTCAGTATATGTCCAGGGTAGGATCATGTGCTCCTACCCTTGGACAGTACTTGTCATCAGCAGAGGGAAAGGGAATGTCATGGTAGCAAGGAGAGCTAGTTACTATGCTTTTGACTCCATAGGTGTACTATTCCTAATTACTTAGAGCAAGGTTGCACTATGCTTCTAACTCAGAGCTCTGACTTATGTCTCTGTCATTGCTTGACAGTAGGTCATTTCCACAGAAGTTATCATTTGGTCTAACCAGGTATTCTGCACGGTATATTGTTTAAGCTTGCTTGGAGTCCCTGTTAAATTACATTGTATTTTGTTCAGTAAGTTTCTTTTAACCCATCAAATTCCCTTCTAAAGAACCAAAAAGAAAAAAAAGAATGATGAGAAAAATAAGGCTGAAAATTTGGTCATCCAGCCTCCCCAAATTCTGTTTGGTCTGAATGCATTCCTACTACAGTCACCTGATGGTCTAAATGGGAAAAACCCGCCTACCATTTTTCGCAAGGACATTTGGGGGCAGGGGTTCAGTTAACACTGTTTGCTCATCACGTCATTTGGTTTATGTGGGGGCAGAGGAAGTGAGATAGGAGGTTTGACAGGCAGCGGTAACTCAGCCAGTCAGACTCAAATACCACTGCACGAGGATAAAAGTGTTAGCCAAACAGATCTTTTAAATACCATCGAAAAACAGGAGTAAACCATGCAGACAGAAATAAAGCTCCCATCCAAGCATTACAGAACCTTTGTCACACTTCAGCAAACTCCAAACACAGGCATATATATGTAGATACCCTTTCCCGTTATTACTGGCAACCAAAGAGCTAACGGTGTAAGCGCAGCATCACACACACTCAAGTGCTGACAACTTATTTTTATAGGGCAGCCTTGAGAAGTCTAAGGGAAGTAAAACAAGGGCGAGAAAAGTCATAAAGAAGGTGAGGGCATGTAATTCAATCCTTGATAGCAGTCCCCCATGGCTTTGATGTGCCACTTTTTTTCAATGAGAAGCTCTTCTGAGAAAATGAGAAGTCAAAGCAAGATTAGATATGGATACTAAAGAAGATACTATGATTTTTGGACTTGGCTAGCATTGGGGGACATGAGAACTACAGGGATGAAAGTGTAGGGACATGGTCTCTTGGAAAGAAGGGAAAGCAATGCTCCTGAGAGGTTCCCTCTTTCTGATCTGCTTACCTCTGTATGATGAGGGAAGCACTAATGGAGTGTTGCTCATGTCTGTAAACAGGACCTTCCAGACTTTTCCATCAAGACTATTTTAGTGAACGGATTTAGGTATTTCCAAAATGACAATCCCTGGTGGGCTCACATAGTAACTCAGTGTTGTGGGAAGAACACTGAATTTGGAATCCGAGATCTGGGTGAAATCCCTGCTCTCTTTATTACTGGTTATGTGACTGAGAATTTGGGGTACTTTACATTAGGAAGGCTGTAAAATACAGACATAATAGCCTCTTGGACACAATTACTAAAAGATACTAGTGCACAGGAAATTAATTTGTAAGTTGTCTAATGCTTTACAAACACAGGTGGGTGTTAATATCATTTATGGCCTTCTGTTACCTCATAGTCTGACCTCTGGTAAGATGACACTATCAGCAGTAACTCAACCTGAAACTCTCTCAGGGCCCTTTGGCTTTCCTTTCTCTGGGTTGCTTTTCTACGCTGTAGCTAAAATGTTCTAGAAGCCCAAGGGAGAGGCATTCTAGAATGTGAGAATGGGCACATTCCCTGAGAAGACTGACACAGCAGGGTGTTACTTCCTATATATTTGAGAAAGTTGTGTTGATTTTTCCCAGTGTTTCTTAAGCAGAGATCATTCTGACCTCCCTACCCCCACCCCCAAGCCACATTTGGCAGTGCCTGTAGATATTTCTGATCAGCCCAACAATAAAGATGTTGCTGAACATTCCATAGTGCCTAGGAAATACCCCCACAATGGGGAAAGAGCCAGTCCCAAATGTTACTAGGGCTAATGTGGAGAAACCCTGCTTTATTTGGAGGAGACATCTTCCTTCCCACTGGGTTCCCAAGTGGGTTTTGCCCATTGGAAAGCTTTTAGGAAGGAGAGGTTGCAACCATATCCCTACTGGATCTCTTTGTTTCCCATCATATTTGATATAACATCATATTTGATATGACAGTGACATCCTAAACCAGGTGATATAATTTACTTGCATTTTTTTCATTTTCATGCTTAAAAATGATATGGTAGCTACCAAGAAACAAGCACTTTAATACTCATATGTCTCTTGCAGTTGTCTTTTAGAAATTTTTTGTAACTCGTGTGTCTTTAGACAAGGAAGCTTTAGATGTAAATATGGTTGATTATGGTTTGGGTTTGGAATGTCCTCCATGGGCTCATGTATTGAAATCTTGGTCCCTAATGTTTAGAGGTGAGACTTTTGGAAGGTGATTGCATCAGGAAGGCTCTGATTTCATCAGTAGATTAATCCATGGATGGCTTCTAAAACTGGTGGCATTATAGGGAGGCAATGGAAAATTAGGAGGTTGGAGCTAGTTAAAAGGAGTAGGTCACGGTGGCATGACCTTAGGGACTGTACCTTGGCCCTTGCCTTTTTTCTCTGGTTCTCTGTCTTTCTGCTTTGTGGCTGCTGCAAAAGGAGGAGTGTGGTGGATTAATCAATGGTCAGATTGTTACATCGAGCTGAACTCAATCAGCCTGGTTCTGGATGTGGAAGGACCCCCTGAGGATTATTGCCAATACCATAAAAGGAGAACAGGAGGGGAAGAGGTGCACTGTTGATCCTCCTGGAGAAGCTTGTTACACTGGTTTTCCTGATATGAACTCAGCTGTTTTCATCACTGGAGCACCTTGAGTCCTCACTGTTGCTGAGGGTGGTTGTGGTTCTTTTTAGGGGAGCTCTGGTCTTCACTTGGAGTGTTGCTTCCTGGCTCCCGTGCAGATCTCTTGGCCTGCTGGCACACATCCTTCATCCCGCTGGTGCAGACTTTCTAGCTTCTACATTGATTTTTGGGCCTTCTGAGTGCAGATCCTTGGCACAGACTTGCATAAGATGTTGTCATGGGTCCTGTCCTTCAGCTGGACTCATGGAGGACATTGCCATGGGCTCTAGGTCTTCAGCTGGAGTCATGCAGGACATTGGCATTGAATCTAGATCCTAGCTGGATTCTTTGGATCTCAGGTGCATGGACAGATTGTTTGCACTCTTTTTTTATTTGACTTTTTTGGTGAATCTTATAAAATAATCCTATAAAGTATGTGTCCTCTCTTAAATATATTCCGTTGTAAACCCTGCCTACAACAAGTAGCGCTTTTGCCTTACAACAGGCCTAAAAGTGAAAAAAACCAGCTGACCATGGACTGAGTCCTTTTAAACTGTGAACCAAATTAAACCTTTTCTCTTTCAATTTGATATTCTAAGGTGTTTTGTCACAGTGATAAAAAGCTAAGACATGATCTCTGACTTTCCTTTTCTTGTTATTATTAAGAAGCATTTTCTTGAGGTATTCACAGATTTTATATAATTCAGATAGAAATGTGATGTGTGTGGTAAAGGTCATAAAATCCTTTATACAGTAGCCTTACCTCAGCAAATATGCTATATTCCATGGAATAATAACTTCAAATTTTTAAAAATTTGCAGTAAAGCATTGTACAATGTTTGTGAATTTGCTCGTGTGTACCCTGTATTCAGATTTCTAAATTATTGTTAGCATTTTATAAAATTTGCTTTGTCAATTTTTGTCTCTCTTGCTCTGCTTACTTTCCCTAACTACACACACACACACACACACACACACATAGATTTTCTTCCTGAACTTTCCCTAACTACACACACACACACACACACACACACACACACACACACTTTTTCTTCCTGAACCACTGGACAGCAAATTATATATGTGGTACCCCATATATTTCCAGATATATTACCTAAAATTAAAGCTCACTCCTGTGTCTTTTGAAATTATATTTTTGCATACTTCCTCATCTTCTGGTGCAACTAAATGTTGTGGGCACATCCTGTGCTCTCCCAGCCCCAACCTAGGGTCAGCCTGCAGTGGAAAACCATATATAAAACCACAATCTTGGAGCAGACTGTGTTCACTGCACTGGCATGTCACTGATTTGCAGTTCTAGCAGCAGATACAATGGGAAACACACATACAACACTTCCATCCATCTTTGGTTTTCATGTCTATCTTGAACCATGAGTGGTTCACATCAATATCTTCAATCTGCATCTAATAACAAAAGCCCCGAAATTTTGTTCTGTGTTAAATTTTGTTCTATGTTCTATGTTTCGTCCTCGTCAGTTGTACATTTGCTTGCCCCTGTATGTGCTTTCCTAGCTTCAGGCTATCCTGGCCATTACCTTAACAGGCTGTCCCTTCACTTGGCCATTTCATAAGTCCTTGGAATACACAGTTGAGAAGCAACAAGGCCTTGTGTCTAAGGGAGGGAAGCTATTTTCCTCCCCTTTAGAGAAGGGAGAATAGGACCATGTTGGAGTATGGAGATTATGGCACTTCCACAGAGTAAGTGCCATCGTGCTAGTTATTTTTGGTTCTAAGAAATCCCCTTTCCAAAACATACTGAAAAGAGAAAACAATTAAATATAAATGTTTGATCTTACATTTGATTCTTGTTTCAAAATTCCATAAAGATACTCTTAGTGCAGCTGATAAAATTTGTGTATAAGCTATATACAGCAATAGATAATAGCACTGTAACAACGGTAAATAGACTTCATTGTACTCAGCTGCATAAGAGAATATCCCCCTTGTTGGGAAATACGCAATGAAGTACTTATGGGGACGGGGATGACAGATACAGGTTATTCTGAAAGGATTCAATAAAGCAGCGATAACATCACCATGAAATGTGAATTTGAATCCCTAGTCTATATGTAGCGCCCTGGTGAATTTAGGGAAATCAATCAACCTTTCTGTTTTCAATTTCCTTATTTGTAAAATAGAATGCTAATAGCTCCTTATACCTGTGGTTATCTTACTGGTTAATAAATACGTGATACATTCCATAGTTCTAGGCAGTGAGTGGATTATCACTGAATATTTACCAAGCACGGTGTATGACTGCTATAGATCTGCATTCTACGATTATTTGTAATAGAAATGTCCATTTTGGGTGGGCATTCTTGTTAACAGTGCAGAGACACATCTTTACGAGTAAATAGAAAGCACACTCACAATCGGTTTGCGGAAATATATCCTCACCCCTAATCTAAAAATGCAGACCGGTGAGGCTGCTGGGGAGACATACAAGCAAGAGATCTCGCTGAAGGTAGAAAAGGTTTGTCCTAGAAAGGGGCAGGGAACTCAGCTCACAGAATGATAAATGACCACCCTAATATTCAAAGTAAATTTTAACAGAGATATGGAAGATATAATTACTCCCACTGACATGCAAAGAAAGAAGATCCTACAGGGAATAACTAACTCATTCTGGGTCAGTCACATGCTTACCAAGGAGCAGAGTGAGGTTCAAATTTTGTTCACAGTGATCTCACTTCCCATGCTAGCAGTGGCTGTGCTGTTTCTTGAACTGATTAATATTATTTATAGTTTTCACCTTTCTTACCTGTTATGGGAAGGAAATATTGTCACTTTACTACCTGCTGAGCTAAGTGCCTCTTTTGTGTTTAGAGCAGAGTCCTTTATTCTTTGGGCCTGTGGTTTCAGGGTATCCATTTTCTTTCGGTTCTATAGAATTGTATTGATTATCTTCTATATGCTAATTAAATATTACTGAGATTACATGGTTATGAAGACAGAGTTCATCTATTTTTACTGATATCCAGGAGCTTTATGACTTTGTAGATTGACATGGTGTCTGGGCTACAGACTACACGGGACAACGCAGGAAAAATTCCGCGTGCACATGCTGCCCCCACATCTGTGAATACATCTCCCTCTCTCACTCGTCCTGTCTCTCTCTCTCCCTCCGTCTGTCTATCCCTCTCCCTTTTTCTGTCTCTTTCTTTTTCTCTCTCCCTTCTCCCCTTCCCCCCTCCAACTCTCTTTCTTTTTCCCTCAATTTCTCTATTTATCTTTATACCAGAGAGTGGACCAAGGGCCTTTGCACTGAGCTACATTCCCCAGTCCCTTTTGCTTTTCAGTTTTGACAGAATCTTTATTTTATTTTTCATCAGTGTATGTTTGCAGCGCACAATGTGTATATTCCTTGTGGGGAGGTGGCACTTGTGCATAATGCATCTCAGTTGTATTTTCATCTTCTTTCCCTCCTGTCCCTCCATGTCTTGATCCCTTTCCTAATTGAGAAACCTATATCTCTCTACTTTCTCTTATCTATCTTTTACCTTGCTTTTTATTTATATTTTAGATATCTGTTATGATTGATACATTGTGTCAACTTGGGGAGTCTACAGGTTTGGTTCAATGATTCAGCAGGAAGCCAGGGTGCTTACTTTGTATACATCCTGAGCCTGTGGAAGAGGAGGGCATGGAGATTCTGTGAGTGCTACATGTCCACTGGGTGGGGATAGCCTGTTTACAATGTAAGGGAAGGAAGGAGGCTGCTTGCTGCCATTTCTCCCTTTTGTTGGTTGTTTTTGCTGTGCTCTGCTGCCATGAACGTTTTTCCTCTGCCATGTGCCACTCTGCCTCAGAGCCAGCCACGTATGGACTGAAACCTCCACAAACTGTAAGCTAAATAAACCTTTCCTTCCTTCATTTTGGGTGTTGGGTACTTTGTCTCAGCAATGAGAGAACAGTAACCAAGACAATATCTCAATAAGAGAATCTGTATGATAAATTCTATATGGCATTTAAGCTTGTGTGTCTGATTTAATTGCCTTAACGTTATGCTCTCAAGATGGATCCATTTTTCTGTAAATGACTCAAGTCTACCCTTTTTTATAGCGAGTAGTACTGCATTATGTGTAAGCACTACACTGTCTTTCTCTATTCAGCTCTTGATGGACATAAATGGTGTTGTGACAACTGTCTACCCACAGACAGCGTGAATCTAGACCTTCATCTCTCACTGTGTACAAAAATAAAATAAAAAAGGATCAAATAATTAAATTTTAAAGTAGAAATACTTAACTTAGTGGAAGAATAACATAGGCAAAATTCTTGAAGTTAAAGGCTTACGTGAGAACTTTTTGAACAGAAACTTAGTTGTACAGAAAATACTACCAGGAATCAACGAAGGGGATCATATCAAATTAACAAACATCGTACAGCAAAAGAAAAGACCAACATCTGGAATATATAAAGAACTAAGAAAATTTAGACTATCCAAAATAAAATACTCCATCAAACAATGGGCAAGCAAAATGAATAGACACTTCTTAGAAAAAGCACAAGCGACCAATAAATACATGAAGAAATGCTCAATATCATAGTCTTTAGAGAAATGTACATTTAACAGAACCTTGCTAATTGCCCAGGCAGGACTCCTGCCTCGTGCTCCCAAGTACTGGAATTCCACGTGTTGCTACCACATCTGGCTGTGTTAATCTTTTTTTTTTTTTTTTGTCTTTGCCTAGAGCAGCCCTGAGGCCCCAGCCATTCCTCTCCCATTCAAATAGACCCCTTGGACAACTTCCCATAGGACACTTATGAGGTGCCAGTTGGCACTGAGGTGACAAAGATAAATGTCATATAATGTGTATTTTGATGATAACGCAATCTAATAAGCCTATTCCTCACACTGTCATTGCAGTTAGATTGGGCTTTTTCTTGTCTCCTGGAAATGTTCTGCCTCTCACTGCACTTGACTACTTTCTGTGATGATAGGGACAATTTCAGCTTTTCATATTGTCTAACATGCAGTGTCAGGTGATGGCCTAACTGCACTTTCATTTGGTTTAGGTATGAATGTTTCTCAGTTTTGCAAATTATTTTTGTGTTCATTTTTTGGTACATTTAATTTCTGTTGATTGAGACTTTACAAAATACCATGTGCTGCACTGAATGCTAGAAGGCCTGAGTAAGACTTCTCATTCTAGAAAAATTAAGATTAATGACTCTTAACATGTGGACAGTTTTGGACAGAGTCCCACATGTGAATCTCAACAATCACCTCAGTCTCCCTACATACGGATAATATAGAATCTGAAATTCTCCCCACCTTCCAATGATGAAGTTTAGATTATTTTAGTTTCTCCTCACAATACCTTTGAGAGACAGAGGACATTCCTGTTTTACTGATGAGGCATCTCCAGCTTGAAGAGGTTAAGTAACTGTCAGAAAAAGTATTCACTCATCCACTTTCATGAAGTGTAGCAAAGAGGTTATTGAGGTTTTACTGAAAGGCTTACTCTGGGCAGTGGGGTGTCAGTGCTAGTATTTTTGGAGGAAATCCAAGTCCTCCCTCTATAGAGCTGTCAAGTCATGACTCGTCCTTCAAGGCGGGCCAAGAGTTCCCCTATAGTTTTTCGATTATGTGAGAACAACAGTTAAGGAGTTATTGATCTCTAGGGTGCGTGCTGGCACGAAGATGTAAGCGTTAGCCAAGAAGCAAGACAACTGCGGCCATCGGTATTTTTTCCTGCTTCCCTGAGGCTTTATACAAACCTGCCTGCTTTTGAATCCTTCCTCCTTGTAACTTTGTCCTTATCAGGCTCCAAGCTCTACTCCTTTGCTGGTCTCCTGGGCACGTAGATAACTCATTTGCTCTTTGCATTTATGGTCATTTCTATATTGCTTTGTAAGGGCATTTGCAGCTTCACTGATGCTTAGTTTGTATTTACAAACTGATTGTAAGCTTCTTTGGCAGAGGATAGTCAATGCTGTGAACCAACAGATATGCTATCACCAAAAGGCTCACCCTCTGGGCATTGAATTCTTTCACTTGCTGCCTTTCAAAATCATATATTAAGTATTTCATACATACCATGTGTTCCACCAATATAGAAACAAGACAAGCAAACACTGGAGGGCAAAAGCTACTGAAATATTTTGTAGGATTACATGGAATAATAAAGGGATGTCATGTGGCACATGCTTGGCACCTAGAAATATGTGCTGAATGAATATTAGAGAGTATTGTTAGTGTCCATCCTAGTATAGAGAGGAGTGCTATGAAAGTATTGGGTGTTGTAATATAAGTTTTTTGTGTGACTTAAGGGGTTTGTGCTAGGACCCAAGATATATGGCAAGATGCAAGAAATCTATCCATCTATCCATCTATCTGTCTATCCCTTTGTAAGAGTTGGGGTGAGTAAACTTTGTGTAGATGTTTCACCTACCAGCTGAGCTGGTTCTGAGAATATCTCACTGGCTAATACACTTTTGCAGATGAAGTAAACTACTGGGTCTGCATGCTGAGGAAGAGTCAGTCTCAAACCTACTTCCCAGCTCTCGGTGTGAATGGCACTTAATTTTGTTGAAACTCTGTCGGCTGCTCATTACCCAGTTCAGGTTTCATTGCTGGATTCAGGAGAGCAAGATTTACAGTGTAGCTTCTGAGAGATCACAGGTGTAATAAGAATAGCTCTAGGTACATGGGGTGGGGGCGGCTGCTCAGGGAAACCCAGCACGCAAGTCTGAAATGTCAGAACCCCTAGTAAAAGAAGTAAATTATTAAATTAGAAAGAAAAATGCTTCTAGGTACACATCAATTTGAGATGTAATTATTCTGAGCTTATCCGAATGCAGAGAGTTGAAGGAAGGCAAAGCATGGGCTTCTCTGTCTCCCTGACAGAAGGCTCCTGGGCATAGCATCGCTCCATGGTGAGAAATGTGGGTCTTGCCTTTGCAAGAAGAATGGTAATTCCAAGATGGTGCATTGTCAACAAAGGCCTGCACACCGTGTAAAATGGAGAACATGAGCCAGGGTCTAACTACTGAGTGGATGTTCAAGTCAAAAGATGTATTCCGTGAAAAGCCGATGAATCTAGAATCTGTATTATTGGATTTGAACTATTTTCACAGTTTTAGACTTATGTGTCTAGTCTTTTGTCATCCTGACATGTCAATATGCCCTAAGTAAATGTGCTCCATTCTAAAAATTGCTTTCATTTGGTTTTTAACCCCATCTATTAAAGGATCTCGCACAGTTTTCCTTGCCAGAGGCTGGATTCTTTTCTCTCCCAGCCAGTGAACTCATCAGTGCTTCTTATCTTGTTTTGTGGCACCTGACACTGAAGTAGTTCTTACCTACTCTTTGTTGACTAGATGAATGGATGGATTCAATTTCTTAATATTTTTCATTCTGCCTCAGCATTCCACCTTCTGAATTTGCGTCATTCACTGAGGACGCTGCACTGTCCAGCCTTGATGGTTGCAATCATCTCCTAACTGGTCCTCCTCTCACTGTTAGCATCTTTTGCCTCTGCTTGTCTCCCTCTTCTTACTAACCATTCACCGAAGATATATTCGTGCCCCTTTTTTGTTTGGAGATTCTACTGGCCACTCACTACCTGCAGGATGATGCTATGGCTCTTGCTGTGCATACATAACCCAAGTGTATGCAAAATGAGACTGAGTTGGGCTCAATTCCTTTTTCTCCAGTTCTTCCTTCCTATCTCGGGAATCCCTGCTACACAGCTCCGGCTTCTTGCCTCCCACCAGCAGCACCATTTCAAGTTATTTCCCACCTCTCAACTTCTGTAAATATCTCTCTTGACTTAACATTGTCCTCTTTATCTGCAGTTAGTAGGTTTCTACTACCAGGTAAGACCTGGATGCAATGTCAGATCTATCCTAAGCCAGTTAGTACATCTGTAATCCCTTATTTTTCTTTGCATAGTAATCATGTTTGTTAGTAATGTAGTTTTGTTAAAATTTCTGTGAGAGACCCTACTTATTTTTTCACACTACATTAAACTTCTATATGTTTCTTTTATTTACCAAAATGATTTTGGGCGCATTGTCTAATAATCTCTGTGGCTCAGTGTTTTCATCTGCAAAATGACTATATTAGTAAATATACCTTAAATGTATTGTCACATACATTTTGCTCAGGACAGTGGCTGGTACACACTGTCACAACAAATTTTACCGATTTTTGTCATTTAGTTCTCCAAGAACTCAGTGAGGTAAGTATTATGATGTTTATTGTACAAATGCAGATACTGAAGTCAAGAGAAATTCAAGGCCTTGACCAAAGATTCATTAATGATAAGTAGAAAAGACAGAGTTTGAGGCTGAGTCCATGAAACTTTGGAAACCTGAGACCCCACCATCCAGGGCTGCCTCTGAGCAGCTAGTGATTCTACATTAAAGTAGAGCTATTTTTTGAATATCTGGTTCTGTTATTGGAATAGATTTTTAGGGAGCACTTGTGTAACATCTGTATCTGGCATAGCATCCAACATGCAGAAAATATATAATGAGTAAAAGTGTAAATAAACATGATTAATACTAATTTAGTATTGGAATTGGACACCACAGATTGGAAGCACATTGCTATTATAGTGCAGTGAAGTTTTTCTTTTTTAAGCTCCATTATGTCCAGCTTTAAATTGCTATCATGAAATACCTGAAGCTGGGTTCTTTATAAAGAAAGGAGGTTTATCTAGCTCCTAGTTCTGGAGGTTTTAAAGGTTTTATTCAGCTCTAGTGAAAGTCTCATGGTAAATGCCATCACAGTGCATCCAAGTACATCCAAGATGGGGAGATCACATGGTGAGACAGGGAGGCAAAGTAAGACTGGGCTCCTATGAGAACTATGCTAATCCCTTTTGAGGCCCCTGAGACCTAACGACCTCCACTGGCCCCCACGCTTAATGAAGAGTCCTACCACCTCTTAACATTGCCACACTGAAGACCAAGCTTCCAACACATGATCCCTTGGGGAACACACTCAAACCACCTCTAAACCATATGTGAAGTAAGATTTGGACCCCAAAGGAGTTGCACAAGCAGGTGAAGGTATGAATGAGCCTCTTCCATTGTCACCTGGAGGATTCTTCATGCACAGGTCATGAGACATTATATGTGCCATCTGTGTAACTTTTAGTCCATAACTGTTGAGTGCAAGAAAAGTCACATTCTTTTATTTCTCTAAATCAATTTTATTTCACTCTTGTCCCCTTATCACCTGGACAGTGATAAATTCAATCTCAGTCATTACTGGGATTTCTTTCCCTTCTCTGTGGTACTGAACGTAATCACGGGTTTATAAGGTGTTGAGAACAAGGGGGAGCCTGGATCTTTTGCTTTTTTGCTCTTTTTCTTTTAGGCTACTGCTGTGAAGAGTGACATCTACTCAGAGAGACACTGCTTAGTGGCTAACTCGGCTATCTACATACTCAGATGATGAAGTGGCTATTTTCCCCCTTTGTGACAGCTTCTGCAAGCATTCCAATAATGCCAGGGTGATGTCACAAATATCCTCATGCCCATTGTTTCTGTTAAATGCTCCACATCTTCCTGCTGGTTCGAAAGCTTCCTTTGTCATCAAAGCCTCATTTTTCTCCATTCCCACGAGCTGATCAGAATCTCTCAGCACACTCCCTCCCTTCTGGTGGATTTTAGAAACCGACTACGGGCTTTATTTTTTTTTCTAATGTGGTAGCAAAAACAAATGCTAGTACTGGTTAGTGTTTTACTTTATAACAGATGTATTTATACAGGTGCTTGTGTTTTGTGGGCAAAGCAGGTAGCACCAAACAGCAAAGGCAGGGTAGAAAAATGGGGGTAGGAAAAGATCTTAAAGTATCTTCTTGTATTTTTCTGTTTCTCCAAGTCTTCACCGCCTTCTCAGTTTCTCATTCTCACACGATTCTCTTCCATGCTTTGCAGACCTGTGGTGTGAGCTTTCTTAGAATTTTTTGACATGCCAGGCCTGAATTCTATTTCCTTTTCTTCAAAGGGCTTATTGAAAAGAATAAATCATTTTTGGTCTGCGTGTTACCTTTGAGTTTTTCTTTTTGAAATCCCACATGTAATTTTTCAGACTTCACCTGAGCAAAGGGAGCCTCTGGCATTTCTTATTTAGCAGCCTCCTTGCAGTTACTTCTGTATTGGGATACAGCAAATAATTTAATTTTATCTCTTTCTGTACATTGCTTTTAAGTTTTCTGCCAAAGGCACATGTTGCTTTAGGTGAATTTTGTAGGGCTAAGCAGACTTGTTCATTTTCTTTTTATTGACCTCAGACAGTAAGAGGTATAAGCGCACCTGGTAATATTTGCTACTTAAATAATAAGGCTCTGGCTGTACTTATTTGTTCTGATTCTTCTAATTATATCCCTCATAAGGATGATGGGTGGTCTAAATGAGGGGCTTTCTCCACATGAGTGGAAATGCTTTCACTATTCAATGAGGTTTCACACTAGAAGAATTTTTGTTGTATAGCATTGCTGCCTGTTAAGCATCTAATATAATTTTTTCCTTCAGAAAAGCCTCAAGGAAAAATGTACTCTAAAAAGAAAAGTTTTGGAAAAGGTGGGCAAAGGAGCTACCTGCCTCAGTGTTACCTTCCTCTCACATACCCGGTTCTTTCTCTGAATTCTTGTTGACTCCAAGCTCAGCCCGCAGTCAAACTTGAAATCCTTATTAAGGACCAAGGTTCCAGGGTTACTCGGGTTAGTTGCTTTGGTGCTTGGAGGATGCTGACTACACCAATAATGACATCTCACCTAATGCAACTGTCAATGGGAGGGCAGAGACTCTGAATACAGGCTGAATAATCACAGAGTGGGGGACATGGTCTCCTGCGTTCCCGGTGTCATTTACAGCTCCCCCTCTGGTATGAGCCACCAGTAAGCATTTCTGTGTGTAGTAGATCACAAGCACCTGGGTAAGATTCTGAACTGTCCCACATAGCAAATCACATTTGTTCAACATGTATGAAGTGCCAGATATTATGATACACACTAATGCTTTTAGGTGAATTAATACTGCTTAGTGCTTAGACTGGTGCCTGAGATACAAACACTCAGAGGATAGATTTGTTATTGTTGTTTTTGTTATTTTTATGACTATATCAAAATATCGGGTTTACCATCTTTCTTTGGTTGATAAGAAACCTGCTATCCATGAAAGTTAAAACCTTTCTACATTGAAAACAAAGATAAGAACATGTCAGAGGAACACATATGCCAAGCTGGAACACTTCCCAATTACCAAAGCTAGGTACCAATAAAGTTAATAGTGTAGTGCTGAATTTAATCTAATGTGTAAAATTAATATACTTGAGTCATATTGTAAAGAAATGATAAGTAAATAAGTGGGAAGGAAGAGACAGATTTGTACAGAGCAATTCCAAATAATTTGTGAGATGCTCTCCCCCATAAGAAGTGCAGCAGGATCTTTCTGTATTAGTCAGTTTTCTGCCGTTACAATGAAATACCTGAGGCAAGTAATTTAATACAGAAAAATGATTTATGTAGCACACAGTTTTGAAGGTTCAAGTCCACAGTGGGGTGAATGCACTGGCTTTGGACTTTGTGGGGAGTACCAGGTGGTAAAGGTAGGAGTATATGTTGGAGCAAGTGTTGTCTCAAGCTAGAAGCAGAGGAAGGGTGAGGTCCCACACCCCCACTTGAGGGCCGACTCCAGTGACTTAGGACCTGCCTCAAGTCCTTCCCACCTTTCAGTAGTATCACCATGGGTACTAAGTCTTTATATATGGTCCTTTAAGGGACAGAAACCATTTTCAAACCATGGGGCATCCTTTCCTCCATCTAGTAATGTGCAGTGTATTTAGTGAGTAGTCCCAGAGTAGAGTATGGGAAAACAGAGAAAAAAATTAGAGTGAAAAACCCTGACAAGCACACCATTTTGACCAGGGAATCAGGGCTCAATCTTTATCACTGGAAAGTCATGTTGATGGTAGACATCATTGGGATGGTGCAATGAGAATGGCATTTGGCTCTGGGCTGTTTTGCCTCAAAACCCATACTTCTCACAGAACTGTGAGAAAAATATAGAAGCTCAGATTAAGAGGGCTTCTGAAAACTACATAACCAGGACTTCTCAAGACTGTGAAGGTCATCAAAAGCACGGAAAATGGTGGGGGGAGATAGTAGCACATAGTGGCCAGTTAGAGGAGTTTAAATACCCTGGATAATACTACAGTGCTGCTTGCATGTCATTACACCTCGGTCCAGCCCTATAGAAGGTTAAGCATCAACACTGAATTCTCATGTAAACTATGGGATTTTGGTGGCAATGATGTGTTAAAGGTGGTTCGCCAGTCATAACAAATGTACCCCTCTGGTGGGGATATTGATAACACAGTAACTGTGGGAAAGAAATTGCATGTGGAGTACATGGGAACTCTCTGGACTCTCTTTGCAATTTTTCCGAAGCCTATTACTCTTTAGAAAAAAGATTAATAAAAACATTCTGAAGATTACCAGAACTCAAATCTGTGTTTGTACCTACAACCCCATTTTTTCCTACAGTTTATAAACTTCTTTTATATAGAAATTCAATTTTTAAACATGCATTTAGGTGTGCACCTATACTTTTTAAAAAGACAAAAGCCTAGTTCTCACAGAAGCATGAAATGAATAAATCAAAAATATTTTTCGGTTCACTTAATAAGTGAGGGAACCAAATAACAAGTTGTAAATCTAGAAATATAAAAGACTGATGACAAAGTTAGGCTAAGACTGCAGGGTGAGAAGAAACATTAATTAACAGGGCAATGAACAGAACCACTGGGGGCTTCTTTTAACTGGCCAGATATAATTTGCATTTTTATTTGCAAAAATCTACAAATTAATCTCTGCCCCTACAGAGACGTAAAATAACCCAGTCAATAGAAAGTCAAGCTCAGGATTGCATAAAACAAAACCCAGTAATCTCTTTTTTTTTAATTTAATGTTTGGAGCATTTTTGTTATGACTCTTTCTTCTACTCTCCTTGATCATGAATAATCTTCAGGATTATTCTCTCTGAAAAAGAAGCCGTTCTCCTTCTGCTTGGCCTGGTTATTCACAAAGATACAGCAAGCATGTTAATTAGCCAGCCATTTAGATCTCTCTGAGTTGGTTGTGCTAATCTGGACATTTACAGTCATGAGATCTACTGATGTCTGAAAATTAACTCTGATTGGAAATTTTCAAAATGAACCTTAAATTGGACTTTAAAAGGCTTGTTTGAATGTATTAGGTCTTGTATTTTAGGCTGGAAAAGTCAAGCTTGAGATATTCCATCATGTTTGACCTGCTGTTATAGTAAATCTGGATGAATTTCTTTCCCTGAGGATTCCTAAATTTGCTAAGGGCCCTCCAGGGTTTTATCTGAGAATGATCTTCCTCTCCCACTCTGGGATTAGAGTTTTGAGCCAGTTTTGGGGGAAAGATGTCAGCATTGGCTCACATATGAGCCTGTCTTTATTCCTAGGTATGGATATGTCATGCCTGATCTAGAAGTATCATTCTAAAGTGTGACACTCTAGATTATGGCCTTGTTACAGAATCTATTTGTCCAATTCTATCCTGGAAAAAAAGGAAGATAGATTTATATACTGAACTTGCTCAGATAATTTTATTGTCATGAATGCAAAGAAACTCAGTGAATGTCTTGGCTGCTGAATTTTGAGGGGCACTAAGCATCAGCTACCACTTAAAATATTTCCTTTTAGTTTACAAAAGCAGAGTCTATTAAATTGAAGGTCAGAGACAGTTTAAGGAAGAAGAGAGAACGCTTCATAAATCCACAGAACTCAAACCTAGGCAGAATACCTCTGATGGCCACTGCCACTGTTACATTGTCACTTGGGTTTTCCAAAAGCTCTTTGATGTGCAGTGTAGCTTCCTGTCTCCTGGCTCCAGGGTACCATTCACATAGCTGCCACCCGGGGCTGTGCCACATGGGAGCTGTTGCTAATCAGACTCAGAAAGCTTGACAGGTGCGCTTTGACTCCTTCATGGAAAAGTCAGGAGAGAGATGGAAGGAGAGCAAAAACTCTCAAAACTCTAATAAATACACTGCAGTTCCGAGGGCATGAGGCATACTATAGTTCATGTTTCTTCTGGTGTGGTAAAGAAGTGAACAATATAAAGTTTCTTTTACTTTAAAAGCTTCGTGTTCTGCTGCCGGTGTGTCTGCTATAGGGTCTCATGGAGATTGAGTTCCAGAAAAAATCCCCTCCACTCACCTTGATCTTCTCAGTTGTTACTAGAGTTGCACCCTTATAAGTCCGAAGTGTGAGTGTGTGTGTGTGTGGCTGTTGGAGACCATAGTCATGTTTTTGTATTTGCCTGCATGTAAAACACCTTTCCTCCTCTGGAGCACACAAGAAAGCAATGCTGAAGGCTGAGTGCTGGAGAAAAGCCTGAGTCCATTGAGCAAAAAAACTGCACAAAAATAATGTTACTAATAATACAGAGCCACGTGAGACAAATGACCACATACTTAATAGGAGGAGGAGGTTCGTAGCTGTTCACTTTATTGTATTTGCAGGAATCAAAAGTCATATCAGATTTTTTTCCTCAGTTGTTTAATTACCTGTCTAACTCTAAGACACTTTTAAGTATTATCTAAATTTAAAAGTGCACGAGAAGAGAAGAAATAAAACATGCGAATGGATCAGAGGGACCCACTGGGGCAGAGGCCAACGCTGGTGACACATTCCTGGGGGCAGCGTGCGGCCGTCCTCTGCGGCTTACCCACCACTGATGTTTTGTGAAGACTATGACTGCCTGTGCAGGATTTCTGTCCGTTTTGCTGGATTTTAGTCCTTTCTTAATGCCATTTTTTTTCCCGTCTGATCTATTTACTTTGTCTGCATTTACTGTGGGGAATTAGCTCCCGCTACTTTATAACACAGGCTGCTTTGGGTTCACAGAGCTGCCTTCAGTTCGTCAGGACCGCTGTGTACTCTGGGTTTCATTTAACACATTTGTTGCTTTTGTGGTCCAATCCATGTAAGTGTTCTCAAAAACGAGCACATTTATTTTCAGCTATTTGATTGTACAATTTTTATTTTAAAGAAGGTAAGCAGCCCTCCTCCTGGATTCTAATACATGGTGTTCTATGTTTAGATAAACAAAAGTCCGTCTGCCCATAGGAAACCACATTATCATATCCAGTACAGAGCAGTACAAGGTGCAGTGCTTCTCTTTCGCCTGACCCTCAATTTCCTTATCAAATGGAAAGTTTTATGTACCTCTGTGCTATACAATATGGATGTATAAGATAAAGATTGGATTTTCTGTTTGCCACTGCAAAAGAAACCTTGACTTTTTTTTTCTGAGACACCTTGGGTTTGGTGAATAACAAGAACAGCCTTCTGTGAAACACTTTCTACTCCTGGTGAAAAAATGCTTCTATCTCCAGAGCAGGAGCCGCAGAATTAGCTGCCCCTGAGAAGCCTTCTGTGAGTAGGCATCACCTCTTGCATCAGAGGACAGATGAGAAACCCTCCACTCCCCTCCTAAGCCGGGGAGGCGCTCAGTCTCTTTGCTGGTTCCACTCTAATTAAACGTGGATGTTATGTAAACCACAACCCAGACTTTTTATGAATTTAGAATGTGCCAGCTTCATTATTCTTGTCAGGCGGCAAAACTAGACCATGACAGATGAGTTTCTGAGCATTTTCTGATCATTCATCTACAAAACATAATAGTTTGATTCTTTCACTTAGGGCTATTTACAGAAACAGAAGTTGATTCATTGAAGCTCCAGCACTGGGTAAATTCTCATTTTCTTTTTTTCTCTTGAATCTGCTCTTAATGCATATCAAGGAAATCATCATTAATAACACATTACCTAAGGAAGACTATTGTGCTTCATTCCCTCTAGAGAAATTATGGAATTTCATTGACCTTAAATAAGTGTACAAGTATTCAACTCTATTTTGCCTTTTTTATAATATACAGTACTCATGGTATTAGAGAGATCTGCAAGGTTTTACTTAAAAGTACCATGAAACACAGCAGTAATAACACAACAACAACAACAGCGACAGTAATGACCAATGTTTACTTATTGGTCACTTAATGACCAAGTATGGAATAGATATTTTGCATTTGTTGATTTACATCCTAAGCAGCAACTCTGATGCATGAGTCATTGTATACCCATTTTCAGAAGAGGAAATGGATGCATAGAAATTAAACGGTTTATTCCTGGTCTGAGCACTAGTAAGGAAGAGCTAGGATGTAACACTAATATAATTGGCTCTGATACCTGTGCTCTTAATGCCTGTACTCTATGACCCTGTGGATGAGCAGAATGAGACCACAAACACATGGTCCAATGCGTTGGCAGCAGATAAGTAGATCTTTTACATTAAATGTTTGGATTCCTTACTATTTTCAAAGACATTCTGAGGCAGTATCTGTCCCCATTCACACATTCATGGGTAATAAGAAATGGCGCCGATCAAGAACCACCACTACTTCACCTCAATGAGCTCTAAGTTCCAGAATATGAAGATAGCCACTTGGAAGTCATAGGCTGGGGACTTTAGCCACAGCACTTGGTGCTTGCTTTGCAGAATGGAAGGAGGAACTCTACCAGTCTTGCATATCTTCCATGTGTAATCATGGGCTCTTATCAGCCATAGAAACTTCAAATTCAACAAAGGTTGTTTAGCAAGACTACCATAGTCCCCTGTAGCTTATAAAATGCCATATAGCCTTCAATAAAATCCTCTAGAGAATTTCCCTTGTGGCAATACAGCCCTTTGGACCTTTAAAGTATTACTCCTAGGACCCGGGAACCTCAAGGTGTGGCTGCAGATCCATTTTCCCCCCCTTGGCCCACCATGCATGGCTAAGGGTACTTCTCCCTACCAAGAAAGGCAGGAGGAAACCAAAGGAAAGAGTCTTCTCTGGGGATTTTTGCTAACTGCACCAGTGTTTCATTCTGTGGTGCTCCTTGGTATGTGCTGTGGCCTAGTCTTGACGTCATTTCTGGGGTGATGACTTCATGGGGAAAGAAAACACCCAGAAAGAGTCAGGAAATCAGACTCTGCCACTGCCATTGCTTTGTAACCTTGGGTTCATTGTTTTTTCACCTGGTTCTCAGTTTCTTCATCTTGTACATGGAGTTCCTACCTTCACCCTACTGTGGCCCGTGCCTGCACGTACAACATCTGCTCTGCTATGTGATCATGGTGGTGCATTGCTAGGGGCCAGCTCACAGAGCGAGAGCCTGTTACTTAGGAAACTGCAGGGTCACTTGGCACAATTTTGGATTTTTCAGAAATTTTAGACTCTGAACTTTCTCATATTTATGGACAGAAGTTCTATAAAATCCACATGGTAGCCTCTTTCTGTGCTAGCTATCTTCTGGTTAAGAGATTGGGCCAAAGTGTTATGCTCTGCAGCTCCCTGGTATATTTAGCAACGAGATAAGTGTGCTTTTATCAAGCTTTCAGGAACAAAGCAATGCCAGCATTTAATTTGCCATTTAATTACAATGTCCTGCTTTGCTGACAAGTTGCTGGGCTCTGGCTAAGGAAACTGAGTAGAAAATGCCTGTGATTGCTTTGCCTTGAGTTTCAAAGTTTATTTACTTCTCAGTTGTTTCATTTAACTCAGTCTTGCCGCCTGGGTCTGCTTGCCTGGCTTACATCTATGTCGCTGACTCTTCTGCTAAGCAAAGCTGGAGATGTCAGCTGTGTGCGTTTCCCATTGTTGCCATGACCAATTACTAAAAGCTGAGATGCTTCAAATATCACAAATGTATTCTCCTATGCTGGAGTGCAGAGATTCAAAATGAGCCATACAAGGTTAAAAGGGAAGAGGCCACCGGACCCCACTCCTGACTTTCGGAGAGCATCATGGTTTTGCTCTTTCCAGCTTTTAGAGCTGCCTGCACTCCTTGACACCGTCGAAGAGCCTCTCTGCAACCTGTGCTTCTGTAAGCTCCGCCGCTCTCATGTTACCTCACCTCCTTGTATGAGGATCGCGTGCTGATGTTGGGCCCTGCCAGATGACCCAGGAACATCTTTGCATCTCAGGGACTTGAGTTGATCCTGTTGACAAAGTCTCTTTTGGTATGAAGACACCATAGTCACGGGTTTCATAACTGAGGGTGTGGACATTTTATCGGGGTGCGGTGTGCATTATCCTGTCCTTATCACCTCTTCAGGGCCACAAGATACATTCAAAGCCCACTGCTGCATCTGATTCACCACTTTCATATGAAAATGCATGACCTCTACGATCCTACACACCCTTCTATCTCTGTATCTGAGACCCCCAACCTGCCTATTTTCTTCTTCTTCTTTTTTTTTTTTTAGAGGCTTGATTTTTCTTCTTGATTAGTTTATTTTGGCTAGATATTGTCTACCTTGGCAGAGAAATGAGTAGATGTCATATCAACTGTGATGACAACCCAGTGAAGTAGGTACTATCTTGACCTGCATTTAACATATTATGGAAGTTACAGACTAGATGTTCACCCAGGACCTCACAGCTATTTGGTGGCAAAGATACAATCTAAGGCTGAGTCTGCTTTAACTGCTAGACATACTGCCTGTACTTCAAGTAGAATTGTTCCCCTCTGTTTAAAGAAAGGTGTGGTCTTTGTTCCACCATAAGGAATATCCCAATTTATTTTTACATTAATTCACAGCTCTATATTTCGTTACTTCCCATGACCTCTGGGATCTGGGGTTGTCACTTGTTTCTTCCGTCTTACTGATTATCTTCTCTGTCTTGTCCTCTTCATTTTGCAGTGTGCTTGACCCAAAGCACTTTCTCCAAAACTGCCCTGCTCTTCCCACAGTCCCACCTCATATCTGTCCTTTGCCATGCTTTTTCTTTTTGGAGGGACATCTAGTGCACAACCAACACTTCTCTGTTTTGTTCCTTGATTTCCTGTTATTTGGCTTATGTGAGAAAATTTCCCACTTACCCAATATCTTTGCAAAATGCTGCCACGTTGGTCATTTGAAACATTTCCATCTTGGAACATTTTCCTCTTTGTTTTTCCTAAACACTGCATTCTTTCCTTTTACTACTCATTACTCAATTACTACTGAGTAGTTGACTCTGCACAGTCTGGGTGTCCCTTTCAAAACTCACGTTAAAAATGAATTCCCAGCTTCACAGCATTGGGAATTGGGACCTATCGGAAGGGATTGAGTCATGAAGACACTGCTCATAAATAGATTAGGGCCATTACCGTGGTAGTAGGTTAGTTATGTATGGAGTGGGTTAGTCATCAAAGGGGGGAGTTTGGATTCCCTGTTCTCTTGGTCTGCTGTGCACACTTGGCCTCTGCTTTCTACTGGGGGAGGAGGCAGCATGAAGCCCCTTGTCAGATACTTGCGCTTTTCATGAGCCAGATACGTCTATGTTCTTTATAAATTTCCCAGTCTGTGGTATTCTGTAACAGCAACACAACATAGACGAAGACAGCTTTCTGTCAGCTAATGGGCTTTTCCCTTTCCTATCATAACTATATCAAGATCCACAAAGGCAGCCATCACTTCAGTGCTGGTGACTCCTCACATGCAAGTTGCATCTTTGAAATAAAGTTCTGCACACCTCTTACAAGGTGCACATTTTTCCCTGATGTCTTGCCAGCCTTTCAGATATAGTGTGTGCAAATATGAGCACACTCACTTAGTGGGATTCTTGACCGCTTACCATGTGTCAGGTGCTTTGTTTGAATGACGTGCAGAATTTAGCAGGTCTGGTAGAAGAGACAGAGAGAGAGAGAGAGAGAGAGAGAGAGAGGGAGAGAGGGAGAGAGGGAGAGAGGGAGAGAGGGAGCACTACATCATTGTTATGCAGCTGACACTGGGGATATTTGCTTAGGCACATAATGGGAACAAACAGTCTTCCTTTCCTTGAGCAAACCATTAAATACGTGGTATTGGTTAACAGGATAATGGGAGAGGCTCCTTTTTTCCTGAGGAGCAGGAAAGAATGGTCCACCCAGAGGAGGAAGTATAGAAAGAGACACACAGTGGACAGCAGGAAGGATCTATTTCCTATCCTGAGATAAGCTGCTTTTCTTGTATGTCCTATTTAGGTCAGTGAGATTGCCCTTTCTTCCCAGTAGAAGCCCATCTCATATAAAAACATGCTGAGCAATGCTTGACTTAATGTAAGTGTCTCATCAATATTTGTTAATGAGTAGGAGGGGTAGAATTTAGAAGTCACCATTTTCTAAAACAGGTCACTGCCTAGAGCATAGATTGAGGGTGTGTCATCTGGGATAGGTGCACTCTGTCTAAGTTTCACAAGCAAGGTGCCTCTCCTGAGGTCTCTTGCTCTTGGCCTCAGGGAGCAGTGACCCCATTTGTATGCCCTCACTTCATACCTAGAATCCTCTTTTCTAATCTACTTAGCATTCAAACATCCAAGAAAGTAACTGAGCACATTCATTGCACTGCACATCCTCACTTATTTCCCTAAGTCCTCTGGCAACAGTCAGTGAAAGCATTATATTTGGGGAACTCTAGACTTTTGAAGATGAAGTGACGCTATTTAAAGGAGAGTGTCCTTTTGCCCCCCTCTACAAAGTCACACCTGCTATCCTTGAATTTGCTCAGAGAAGCCCAGGGATTGTCTGCCTCTTCTTAAAATCCAAAAGGCCTGAGTTTAGCACTCCCTTGGGGGAAATAGCTTCTGCAATTGGCTGAATATTTGTTTCCCACACAAATTCATATGTTGAAACTCTAATCCTAATGTGATGACATGGGGGTGGGTGTTTGAGAAGTGACTTGGTTCAGATAAGATCACAAGGGGCCTCCATGAGGAGCTAAGTGCTCCTGTAAGAAGAGGTCAGATGGCCGGCTAACTGTCCACCCTGTGAAGACACAAGGGGAAGTTGGTTGTGTACAACCTGGAAGACAGCACTCATCAGACACCAACTGTGGTGGCACCTTCATCTTGGACTTCTGGTCTCTGGAACTGTGAGAAAAACACATATTGGCCATGTTACCCATGCTATGGTAATTTGTTAGAGCACTGTGAATTAAGACTGGCACCATACTGTAAGTAGCCCTGGGGAAAAGGGAGTAGAGAATTAAAATATGATCTGAGCTGATGTGAAAGGCAGGAGACGTTCCTGTAGCTGCACCTGAGAGCACGAGTTCAAGTTCAGGGAGGGAAAACATACCAGCGAACATTTTTCTTTTCCTTCTTTCCTGAAATGGTACAAATTCAGGAGGTTCCGGGGAAGATGGCGACCAGGTGAGCAGCAAGGGAGCGAACCTCCTTAATAAACACCACCAGCTCGAGACAGACTTGGCGAGCGTGAATGCCGGGACCTCGGCTGAGAAGTTTAGACTGGGCGTATTTCTCTGAGATGCCAGGGGAGATGTGGTAGGGCGGACCAGCCTGCGGGGGCGAGACGTGGGAAAGCCCCAGTCGCTGGGAGCCAGGGACGATCCGCGCGGGAAGGAAGCTTGGCTCGGTCCAGGCGCCGTGGGAGCGCAGCTGGCTCAGTCCCTCTCGCCTCCCGAACCGGTGCAGCCCCCCCCCGGGCAACTCCCGACAGAGATCGGATTGCTGGCGGCGGAGACGCCCGGCAATCCCACGTTTCGCGTGTGTCGGGCAGGCCGCGCGGAGAGACCCAAGCGCCGGGTGCGGAGAGAAAGAGTTACTGGGTCCTAGCGCCCTGAGAGCACGGCGGCTCGATCCCTCCCGCCGCCCGAGCCGGCGCAGCTCTCCGGTGACTCCCGACAGAGATCCGCTTGTTGGCGGCGGAGACGCCCGGCGGTCCCACGTTTCGCGCGTGTCGGGCGAGCCGCGCAGAAAGCCCCAAAGGATAGACTGGCACCTTGGAACCTTCATGCCTGCAGGGACTCCAATAACTGGTGAGATATCGGCGCTCGCGACCAGATCACCGAGTGGGGGAGGAGATCCATCCCTATACCTGCAGGGAACCCTG